>ML291383.1:0-35524 GCA_005239495.1 Nicotiana undulata | reverse complement strand
TGTGTACATGTTCTGTGTGTTTATATTACTCAGATTGTGATTTATTTTCATTACTACTGAGTTGGCATACTCAAAAAGACTCCCTGTGCCTCTGTGCACAGATCCATGTACTAGTTCACATCAGTAGCTGACGCAGTTGATAGCAACATTTCACGGGATTTCGAGGTAGCTGTCAAGCGTCCACAACTTCTCCATTTCCCTTCCTTATTTAGTTTAGCATTTGGTTCAGAGACATATGTTATAGTTTTAGCAGAGTTAGAGTTATTTATTCTTATATGCTCATGACTATTGACTCCAGTTCTTGGGAGGTTGTTAGAATATTATTGGGACGTTAAGACTTATTTCTATAAATTATGATGTGGTTGCTTGCTTATTATTTAATTGTGAACTATTTTAATTGAACAAAAGCGTAGCATTGTGATGGTTGGCTAGCCTAGTTCCACGATAGCCGCCATCACAGCCTGTTAGGATTTGGGGTCGTGACAATTTTGTTTTGTGGCTAGCATTGAATCATAGACTTACTACTGTGGAGGGACTTGCAGCATGGGGGATACAGGTTGATCATGAATGTGTGCTATGTAAGGGATGATAGATTGAAACTATGGAGCACATGTACTTTGAATGTCAATAAACAAGATATATCTGGATCAAGCTACTTACATGGATATGAGAAAATAACCAGATTGGTACATGGCTTGAAGAGATCACACGGCTGACTACACAAGAAAGGAATGGTCGAACTTATAGCAGTATATTGGTGTTTCTATTTGCATCAGTAATCTACAAAGTTTGGATAGAAAGGAACCTACGAAGATTTCAAGGGAAGGAAATTGATGTGAAGATGAAGATAAGAGATATTGTCCTTCAATTACACATTAAGGGACAACAAAAAGTGAAATGGAAGAAGCGACTAGATTAGTTAAATAGCTTTCCATAGAAAATTGTATGTAAGCAGAATTGAGTCTGTAATGGTTGCTAGTGTTTGTAATAGTTCTAAATGTTCTTATGGTTAGTTAAGTAGTTATATTGATGTAACGAGTCTAACTCGTGAGTCCAAAAGAGTTAGAGGTACTGTGTATTTGTTCTTGGTTGAATAAAGTTTGATATTTGACCCAAAAAAAATTTAGAAATAATTTAAAGCTACAACTTGAAACTACTCCTACCCAATTTGTAACGACCCGACCGGTCGTTTTGCGTATTAGGATCCCGTTCCCTTAAATTAAACCTTCAATAGCGGCTACTCGTGCTTTATGACTTGCGGGGACGGGTGGTTCGGGATTTGAGGATGTTTAGAGTGCTTTAGGAACACCTGGTTCCTTAAGGTTGGCCTATTTGGCAAAGTTTGACTTCGGTCAACATTTTGAGCAAAAGACCTCGGAATCGAGTTCTGACAGCTCCAGTACATTCGTATGGTGATTGCGGACTTGGGCATGTGTTCGGAACGGGTTTTCAATGACCCGGGAGTATTTCGGCGCCCGAAATGGAAATCAGGATTTCCTTAAGTTTGAAATTTGGGTTGGAACGGGACATTATGCTATCGAGGTACGAACGGAATGCCGGAGCGGGAAAAGTTCCGTCATGTCATTTATGACTTGTCCGCAAAATTTGAAGTCATTCCGAGTTGTATAGGTCGGCTCGGCGCATCGTTATAGAAATCTAGAATTTGAAGTTCTTAAGTTATGAATTCAGGGGTTTTGGAGGGTGATTTTGAGTTTTAGCGTGGTTTTGAGTGTTCCGTAGGCTCGAGCGAGTCCGTATTATGATTTGGGACTTGTTGGTATATTTGGACGGGTGCTCGGGTGGGCCTAGGTGCCTCCTGGACCCCGCACGAGACCAAAAACTAGCTAAAATCATTGTTGGTGCAGCTGTAGCTGGTGTGACCGCAGGTGCGGCACCTTCGCAGGTACGGAAGATTTACGCAAGAGCGGGACCGCAGGTGCGACCCCAAGCTCCGCAGGTGCGGACCCAGTCCCCTCACCCTTTTTCCGCAGGTGCGACCCATTTCTCGCCGGTGCGGCCCCAAAGTCGCAGGTGCGAAAATCCCTGTAGCAGGCAGTATATAAGTGCCAAACTCGGGTTCTTCTTCATTTTTCACATTCCAACCTCCATTGAAAAGCTTATAATCTTGGGAAAACCTGTCATTGACCCACTTCCAGTAGAGGTAAGTAATTCTACTCTATTTTTCTAGTTTAATTCATGGATTGTCAAGGAAATTAACTACCAAACGTAGGAAAAATTTGTATTTAGGGTAATAAATTGGGAGTTTTTGGAAATTTTGTGAATTATTCAATTTTGCTATGAATTCAAGTATTAATCACATAATCTTGATCCTTAGGCTAGGGGTGAGCGATTCCTTCAGAGATTTTCGGAATTCGAGCGTGCGGGCTCGGGGTTGAGTTTTGATAATTCTTCAAGAATAGTGGATTTTGAATAAAAATAGGATAATTTTCCTCCTATAAGCTTGAATTGATTCAATTATACTATGTTTGGCTAGTTGCGAGCCGTCGAGGGTAGATTTTGGAGATTCGGGCGCATCCTTGATCTGAGGGGTGTTTTTGTCACGAGGTGAGTCTCCTTTCCAACCTTGTAAGGGGGAAAATGTCCCCATAGATTCTTGATTGATGTGTGTACATGTTGTGGGGGCCACGTACGTACCAAGTGACGAGAGTCCGTACGTGGAGACTATATTGCTATGTCGGGTAGCGTTAGGACTCACAAGCATGCCTCCATGTGCCCTATTTGCACCCTTGTATGTAATCATGTGTTATAAATTGTAATTACTGTTGAAGTGATATAGAAGGGTGAAACATTATGATTTAAATGCCAGTTGACTATCCGCGGTATTGGCACAGTCCTGTTGAGTTGGTGCACACATGTACTTATATATATATATATATATATATGCACTTGTTATCGAGTAAGCATACGAGTCGCAGGTATGATGCACGATTGTGGGTCAACTTATTACTATATCGAGTCAGCACACGAGTCGTAGGTAGGATGCGCGATCTTGTGTCATCTTATTACTGTATCGAGTCAGCACACGAGTCGCAGGTATGATGCGCGATCGCAGGTGCGGACATGTTTCCACAGGAGCGGAGTCGCAGGTGCGAGCTCCTCTCCGCAGGTGAGATCTCAGGCTGTCACGTCCAAATATTGAGGGACACGACTGGCGCTCAACCGGGTGGACCCCAGTCGAGCGGACCTGGAATTACCTTTCCTAACCCACACGTCACCCCGTGATAACAATATTCATTATATATGTGAGTTAGCAATTTAAAGCTTGAGTACAAACTTCTAATTTGAATTCATTTCCACATTTTATCATTTCCACTATATAGTGCCAAGCGCTTACAAAATACATACAAAATATACTAATGTGGAACACGATTCCGAACCATACAATAGCTACCCAAAATACATATGTACATTACCCACATTTCTGTCTACGGAGCCTCTACGAGTAAAACGGGCTTAAACTATACTTGCCGGCGACAAGGCCCCGGCTATACCTTACTATACAAAATATCTCCAAAGAACATTCTTGAAGAGGATGGGGAGGAACGCCCTTCCATAAAGGTCATGAGCAGAGGATCATATCTCAAGAATTGGTCTGTCTGGATGACCAAAGCCCGTCGAGCCTCGGGGTAGCAAGTCTAACAAAACAAGCATTATTTACAGTTTATTTATTTAAAGAATTTACTTCCTTTTCGCATTTTTAATTTCTGCAAGAAAGAGCTCATATGTTCAAACGATTTTTCTATTTATCAAAGCATTTCCAGTTTCTTTATAAATATTATATTTACTTGCTACTGTTTTTTCTCCCAATACTTTATTTACACAGCATTACTATTACTTATCTTGATGAACCGACGACTGTGACATGCAACGAGGCAACGCAACAAATGGATTCCGATTCAGACAAGGATGATATACCTGAGGATATTGTTAAAGAGGTCGAGAACTTTGAAATTAGACCTAAGTCCAACTTGGACGAGACTAAGGTCGTCAACTTGGGAAACGCAGAGAACGTCAAAGAAACACGCACCAGCATCCATCTGTCGCCGTCAGAAAAGGAGGAGTACACAGAGTTTCTAAAGGAGTATGAGGACATATTTGCCTGGTCATATGATGACATGACTGGCCTCAGTACATCTATTGTGGCCCACAAGATGCCAACCAATCCAACATACCCACCAGTAAAGCAAAAGCTCAGGAAATTCAAACCAGACATGATCTTGAAAATCAAAGAAGAGGCCACCAAGCAGATCAACGCCAGGGTTCTCTGGGTGGTAGAATATCCTACATGGTTAGCCAACATTGTGTATGTGCCAAAGAAAGACGGGAAGGTCAGAGTCTGCGTCGACTACCGGGATCTCAGTCGGGCCTGTCCGAAAGATGACTTCCCTTTGCCAAATATACACATCCTAATTGACAACTGCGCAGAGCATGAGCTACAATCCTTTGTAGATTGTTTTGCTGGTTACCATCAAATTTGGATAGACGAGGAAGATGCTGAAAAAACGACATTCATTACGCCGTGGGGAGTGTATTGTTACGAGATGATGCCATTCGTAGGAGAGGACATTGCAGAGTCCTACGATGGTTGGAGGATGTTCTTTGATGGGGCTGCAAACTTCAAAGGTGTAGGTATTGGGGTAGTCTTAATATCGGAAATGGGTTAGCACTATCCGATGTCCGCCAAGCTCAGGTTCCCCTGCACCAACAACATGGATGAATATGAGGCCTGCATCTTGGGGCTCAACTTGGCCATCGACATGAACGTTCAGGAGTTATTAGTGATTGGTGATTCAGACCTATTGATACACCAAGTACAAGGAGAATGGGTGACAAAAAATTCCAAGATATTTCCATATCAACATCGTGTATAGGAGTTGAGAAAGTGGTTCACAAAGATAGAGTTCCGGCATGTGCCTAGAATCCAGAATGAGTTCGTCGATGCATTGGCTACCTTGTCATGCATGATCCAACATCCAGACAAGAATTTCATCGATCCCTTCCCAGTGGGGATCCACAATCAGCCGGCCTACTGCGCCCATGTTGAAGAAGAAGCAGACGGAAAGCCTTGGTTTCATGATAAAGGATTACTTTGCAAAAGGAGAGTATCCGGAACTTGCGAACGCTACTCAGAAACGCACACTTCGAAGGTTGTCAAACAATTTCTTTCACAGCGGAGGAATCCTGTATAGGAGGTCTCCTGATTTGGGTTTACTAAGGTATGTCTAAGCAAAAGAAGCAACAAAACTATTGGAGGAAATACATGCTGGTACATACGGTCCTCATATGAACGGGTTCGTCCTAGCAAAGACGATACTTCGAGCTTGTTATTTCTGGATGACCATGGAAACGGATTGCATCCAGTATGTCCGAAATGCCACTGATGCCAGATACATGGGGATATGATAAAGTTACCTCCCAGTGAGCTTAATGCAACAAGGTCGCCACGGCCGTTCGCCGCTTGGGGCATGGATGTTATTGGACCAATCGAGCCTGCCGCCTCCAACGGACACATGTTTATTATGGTTGCCATTGATTACTTTACCAAATGGGTCGAAGCAGCCTCTTACAAAGTAGTTACTAAGAAAGTCGTGGCCAACTTTGTCCGCGACCACATAGTTTGTCGATTCGGAGTTCCAGAGTCAATCATTACCGACAATGGTTCCAATCTAAACAGTGATCTGATGAAAGCAATGTGTGAAACCTTCACGATCAAGCACAAGATTCTACAGCATACAGACCTCAGATGAATGGATTCGTTGAGGCTGCCAACAAGAACATCAAAAATATGTTGAGAAAGATGATAGAAAAGCACAAACAGTGGCATGAGAAGTTGTCATTCACCTTACTGGGATACCACACTACAATCAGCACATCAACTGGGGAAACTCCTTACATGTTGGTTTATGGTACATAAACCGTTATTCATGACGAGGTCAAAATTCCATCCATGAGAATCATACAAGAAGCCGAGCTCAGCGATGTAGAGTGGGTACGAAGCCGTTATGAGGAATTGGTCCTCATAGACAAAAATAGAATGAACGCAGTTTGTCATGGTCAGCTATATCAGAACAGAATGACAAGAGCCTTCAACACGAAAGTAAAACCAAGACGATTCACACCGCGACAGCTGGTGTTAAAGAAAATCTTTCCTCATCAAGACGAAGCTAAAGGGAAATTCTCTCCTAACTGGCAAGGCAGGTACATGGTTCACCAAGTGCTGACAAGAGGAGCAATCATACTTGCAGAAATGGATGGAGAAATCTAGCCAAAACCAATCAACTCAGATGCAGTCAAGCGTTTCTATGTGTAACTTTCATGCTTTTATCAATGTTATAAATTGAACTACGCATGACCTGATTCCCGTTTAAGAGGGGATACGTAGGCAGCCCTACGGGTTCGGTCACATTTTAATAAAATTCCATTTCCCACGAATGGAAACTTGGGAAGAATTTTGAGGAGGGACCTCAAAATTCCGAAGCAAGTTCAGCCAAGCACCGCACAAGCAACAGCCAGAAGCATTCACCCATCAGACTGGGGCAGAATTTTGAGGAGGACCCTCAAAATTCCATAGCAAGAAAGGTTGCATTGTCTCAAACCGCGTCGTGGTCGTCGGTTCATCCAAAGAAAATTATTTTCAATTATATGTTATATCATATTTTTATAAAGCCATGCATATTTACTTCTCAAAACAGCTTATTTAGCAACGCTACCCCTGTGATACAAACAACGTTATCATTATCAAGCGGACAGGCTAAGCCGAGCCAGTGGCGATACGAACTAACCCTCCCCTTTACAGAACTCACGATTTTTCTTTGGATGCAGGCACAAAGATGGCAAAAGCCAAGAACATATTACTATCTCTGCAAGATGCATATTTCTTAAGACACGCTCTCAAACTCGTCGCACATGTTGACGTTTACTATCATCACAAACAACGCTAATTCACCATAATTGTATCACCGCAGTTTATCATCAGCTAAGAACTCTGACTATCATTTTATTTTTCCGCACTAAACAAGGCTATTCTGCCTTTCGAGACTAAACACTGTCTCCCCCTGCATTTTATTTCTTGCATTGCATAAGGCTATTCTGCCTTTCGAGACTAAAAACTGTCTCCCACTGCATTTTATTTCTTGAATTGCATAAGGCTACTATTCTGCCTTCCGAGGTTCCACGCTACCTCCCTCTGCATTCTATCTCCTGCATTGCATAAGGCTACTATTCTGCCTTCCGAGGTTCCACACTACCTCCCCTGCATTTTATTTCCTGCACTGCATAAGGCTACCATTTTTCCTTCCGAGGTTCCACGCTACCTCCCTTGCATTTTATTTCCTGCATTGCATTAGGCTACCATTCTGACTTTCGAGGTTCCATGCTACCTCCCTTGCATTTTATATCCTGCACTGCATAAGACAACTATTCTGCCTTCCGAGGTTCCATGCTACCTCCCTTGCATTTTATTTCCTGCATTGCTTAAGGCTACTATTCTGCCTTCCGAGGTTCTACGCTACCTCCCATTGCATTTCCTGCATTGCATAGGTCTACTATTCTGCCTTCCGAGGTTCCACGCTACCTCTCTCCGCATTTTACTTCATTGCATAAAGCTTCCATCTACCTTTTCAAAGCAACTACCTTTCGTGACGTTACTTATTTATGCTTTCTTTCGGGCTAAGCCCCGCCCCTCTTTTCTTTTGCAAATCTCAAGACTAAACTATGTCTTGTTAGCATCATATTGCGGTTTTCTTCATGGCCTGAAATATTTCCAACTTGTCCAAAGGCATCATCGTTCAGAGGAACCATCTTCATGGACCGAGAACATCATTTCATGGCCTGAGGATATCTTTTATTCAACTTGCATTTCATTATTCAAAGGCGTCATGGTTCGGAGGCACTATCCTCATGGCCTGAGAACATCATTTCATAGCCTGCGAATCCGCACCAAGCGATTCACGGCCCAGGACATCATGGTCTAAGAACATCATCCTCAATTGTCCAAAGACAACATTCATAGTCCAACATGAACTTGCATCATGTTTATATTATGCACTATATGCTTGTTAATTATTTGCAGGTAATCCGGCTGGGATAGCCAACCAAGCAGAAGCGGACCGCTCAAGTTCCCCGATACAACCCCGTGAGACCTTCCTACTTTGCCTTACCTCGCACCTTGCGTCCGTTCTTGTGAAACACCACCAGTATACTTCGCCGATCGTTTCGGAACTACATACGAACTGATTCCTGTAAAATCAGGGATATGTAGGCAGCTCAGAAACCAGGGTGCGGCCTAATTCTATCCCACAGTTTCATCTCGGTCAAAATTGGCCATCATATCTTCACCCGACAACTCTTTCATCCTTCTCGGGTAAAGAGGGGCAACTGTTGATACCCAATTTTTCCTCAAATTATTTTCAAACTTATATATAAGCTTTCAAAATTACTCTTTGAAATAATGAGTATTTTTCCCTATTTTTTTCGTATTTTTATTAAATTATTTTCCTGTTTATTTAATGTTTTGTATTTGAATAATTCATAAATTATGCCATAAATAATTTATGAATGTTCCCCAGTTCAGTATGTTATTTATAATCATTTTTTATCTATTAAAATCCAATTATTTCACAAATTAGCCAACTGGGTCTTATTTAATTTTAATTACAGCAATTTTATAATTATGGCCCAATTGGACATTTTTCATTGTTTCAATTCAAATTTATGCATTTTTACACTTAATAATAGTTAATTACTGTGATTTTACTTATTTAAACTTAATTTCATTTTTTATATAATGATTAGCTATTTTAATTAATTAATTATCNTCCAATTATTTCACAAATTAGCCAACTAGGTCTTATTTAATTTTAATTACAGCAATTTTACAATTATGGCCCAATTGGACATTTTTCATTGTTTCAATTCAAAATTTATGCATTTTTACACTTAATATTAGTTAATTACTGTGATTTTACTTATTTAAACTTAATTTCATTTTTTATATAATTATTAGCTATTTTAATTAATTAATTATATATTTTATCGGGTATTTAACATCTAGCCACATTTATTTAAATCCTAGCCACATTTTAAACCCAATTACCCCAACCCATCAGACCATTAAACAACCCAGCCCAATCCTAAATTTAACCCGGCCCAGCCCCCAATTAATCTGAGTCGTTGATCAAATGAGATCAACGGCCCAGATCTGTTCTTACCTTAATTAACCTAAACGACCCCCCCCCCCCTTCCCGTCTCATTCTTTAGGGACCAACTCTCTCTTTATCTCGTCTCTCTCTCTATATGTTTCTCTCTAGAACCTTCCTATTCTCTTCTTCTCCGATGAAGCTTCTCCCTTCCCCGGCCACCTCCGACCACCATTCTTTCGACCACCAGACTCCATGACGCCTCTTTTCCCTGGTTCACCTCATCTCTGAGACCTTTAAGGGTTTCGACCATGTCGAATGGCTACTGCAGCTCCTGCTTGGGTTGTTTCCGGTCTTACTCCGGTGGGGTTTTGACACGACTATGCCAGAACCACCATGACCTTTGAGTTTCACGGTATGTTCTCCTATTTTCTCTGGTTTCTTATGAAACCCTAACTTTGGCCTAAACCTCTTAAATCTCTGGTACTTCTTAGCGATCTAAACTTATTCCTTTATGTTTTACACTATTCTCAACTCGATCTTTTAGATCCATCAGCTTTAAAACGTTTTGCTTACTTTTTAAAACTAGGGTTTCATGACCCTTCTCTAAAACGATTTTCCTACGATTCTTTAGTGTCGTTCTGTGAGTCCTACTGTGTTTTAGCGATTTAGTTAAGTTTCTCGCTCTTGTCTAAGTTGTTGTGTTTAAACCCCTAATTTCTAGTCTTAAACCCTAAGTCCCTGACTTTGTCTCCAATATTGTTTGAGCTTTATGATTCTCTTATGTTTTATCCTCTGTTTTTCATCTATGTGTATGATTATTTCCTTGCTTTCCCGTTTATCTTGCTGTTTACCCTATAGGTTCATGTGAATCCTGAATTTCACATGCTTTCACTATTAGGGTTTCTGACTGTTCACTTTTATTCTGTGTTCTATACGAATCCCCTAATTTTGTGTAATTTCACCTTACTAGTCCTCCTATGATTATGATTTTTTGCTATTACTTGTTTATTGCACTCATTCTCATAATGTCGTGTTAATTAGTACTATGTGCTAGTTTGAATCCCCGACTCCATGTGATTCTTACTTTGCTGTGCTTACTAGGGTCTTGATTCCACTTCTTCTTGCCTAATGTGTGTCTATGCCATGTAAAATAGTAACTATTTTTGGCATTTTGAATCCTTGAATGATTGGGATTAGTATTCTACTGATTTTTACATAATATTTTCTACTTATTCTGAATACTTCCTTGAATACCTTATACTTTCCTTAATTGGTGCTAATTTCCTACGTTTGCTACCTTTCACTGATCTGTTATGATGATTTCTTTACTGATTTTCGACCTTTGAGTTGTTTCCTTGCTTTATTTTTGGTCGACTATGCTGTCACACGGATTCTTGCGTTATTTCCTTAATTAGATTCGTAAACCTAGACTAATTACTTGTACTATACTGAAATTATTTCTTTACATGTTATGGTATCTTTCCTTATTTGCTATCTGCCTACTACCACTGATTGAACTCGTTTCCTTCAATTAAGGGAGTATCTATGCTAATTTTATAATGATTGATTCTGAGTCTGCTTAATTACTACTTGACTTTGATTTTTACCTTATTTACTACTTGTTTTCAAACTATATATACTTCTTCCCTTTCATTGAACAAGGACATGAACAATAACATTGTTCCAAGCTTCTGACACACACAAACTTTTGTAATACTCTCTCTTTCTCACAAAAGCTCTCTGCTCTACTACTGCTCTCTTTTGCTCTTGTCTACTATTAGTAGGCTGTAAGCCAAGGCTTACCACTGTGCTCTTATTTGCTTTCATTCTGCCTGCTCTTTTCTTACTGGTATGTTCTGATTAATATTCAAGTTTCAAACCAATGTGTTTACTACTGTTTCAGTTTATCATATTCCTAATTGTCTTCTATTTGCGCTTCTGCTGTTCAACATGCCATTAATCTCTCTATTTCTTTTTACCTGCCATGCTTTATCTCTTAGGACTCACATGTTCCGATTAAATCAGTAATTGCTATATGCCTTGTCTATTCCTGTATGCACCTATTATGCCAATATCCTATTACTGTTTGGTGTCATGCATGAATCCTGATGTCCCCTGATCCCATGAACCTCTCTGATTTATGCAACTATGTTTAAACAAGTTTTATTGAATCTATGTATTTTCTTCTGCCTATTATGTGACTTATTTGTCCTCAGTTCCCATTGTCCTTGTATTGCTGAACTTGTTTTGATCTATTCTTCCCTTTTCCTAATATTGTTTTTCAAAAGCTAGTCTGTCAAAATAACTCTTTAGTTTATAAAACCTTTCAACACTCTTCTTCCCTTTTAAATACACTCCTGGCACTTCACACTATTCTTAGAAACTTAGGTTCCACCCCCTCAGTGTGAGCATTGCTTAAGGAACCCATGAGTTCCCTCTGAAATTCGACATACTGAGGCTGGTAATTCCACACTGCACATGCATAAATTTGGCAATTATGTTTGGGTGTTGGTATTGGCCAGGGACCCTCGAGGGCCTTAGGGAGATTTGCCCACCCCGACCATGTAAGACTGTGAAACGCGAAAGGATTGAGGTTGGAAGGGCCTGATTGAAGGCTCCCTATAGAAGTAGCTTCTTATTTTTCCTTTCATTAATGTAATTTATTACTCTTGGCTTGTAATAATTTGTAAACAAATATTAGGGGCTGGATAATGAATGTGGGAGGGGACTATGCATGTTTAGTGTAGTATGGGTAGAAAAAATGACTATAGGATTTTACTTACCTATTTGTGTAATAGTAGCATGATTAGGACATGCATACCATGCATTAGAAATTATGTTTAGGTTCTTATTTCAGCATATCTGTTATATTCATGTCATTTTGTAAGCCATGCTCACAGTTAATAACTATAACCAAGTAATAAAGACTGCCATAATGTATTGCCGTTGCATCTTCATAAACACTACATTTAGAAGCCATGTTTTAGGCATTCATGTATACATTAGATACCATGTTCCTTAGGATTTTTGCTTCTAGCATGTCTGTTTTCAATTATACTTTGTTTAACGATTAGTCAGCTTGTATTAACTCTAATAACCCCGCTAAAATTGTGTAAAATGGCTTAAAATGTTTTCTGCAAATGTATTATCATTTATGTCTCCTAAAATCAGAGTTAGAAATCTGCCTTCTCACTTTTTTAACGAATAAGCAATGTATACGCCGCCTAGGCAAACCTTAAGCCTAACACTTATTAAAACCCAAATCAATCATTTTATGTCCTGTTTGTGTTAAAAATGATCTGTAAACCTAATCGGTCTCTTCTGAAAACCTGAGAACCTTGTTGTGTGTCATTGTTTTCACTTCTGTTTTCCCAACAATTAATAGATTTTCAAAACAAATTCTCCCTCTTACAAAGTCACTCTGTTTTGTTTGAATTCTTGCTCTATTTTAAAATTATTGGTTCTTGAAGTTGTGCACTCACTCTCCTTTACTAATACTCCTATAAACTACTGATTCTTGCTCTATGTTGAATTACTGGATTTCAAAGTAAGCCACCCCTGTTCGAAATTACTCTGTTTTATTTAAAATCTTGCTTTACTTCTGATTACTGGTTTTCCAAAAGTTATTCATCTGCTTTTACTGAAAACTTCATCTAAAAGTTGTGCACTTTTAAATACTGCTACTGTCTTTGGATTACTGGATTTTTAAATTCAATCACTCTTCTTTAAGATACTCTGGTTTAACCGAATTTCCTGCTTTATTACTAAGTTTTCAAAGAATCAGTCACTTACCAAAACTGCTGAAACCTACTGTTTTCCAACTCAAAATTTCTGTTTTAAGTCCTGACTTTGAGACCTTGATTGTGTTTGAGACGTTCTATTTATGTGTTTACTTGTGGAGGGATCTGTGATCCCATTATTTGCCTTTATGTGTTCCCATACATGTAGTCCTAATTGTTGTTATGTATGTCGCTTAGAATTTTATCCTTTTAAACCTAGAGGTTCAGCCTAGCACTCACATTGTAGGATTAGTAGTCCTAAATACCCTCCAGGACTTATAGGATGGACCGGTAATAACACGCAATAAGCTTTCGTGACCAACACGCGCATTTTAAATACCTTTACGGGGTGGGAAGGGTAGAATACGCATATGATGACCGGTGCGCTAATACCACGTGTAGCCCCTCATTGAGGATGTGACATACCGGGTATTGCATTGGTGTGATCCATATTACTTTAAACCTAGGACAATTCTTTGAATACTTTTCGTAATGTTTTCAAAACCTTTAAATAAAGATTTTATACTTGCTTGAAATCCCCTCTTACATGAGCCTTATTTGATATTCTGTCTATCGTCCAAATTCACGACTTCTTGGTTGGGACCCACAGTTGTGGATCTTGAGGGGTGCCTAACACCTTCCCCTTAGGATAATTTCAAGCCCTTACCCAATCTATGATAATGCAAACTAGTTCATGTGTTATTTACTCTAGGTGCCCTAACGCACCATAAAATCGTTAGGTGGCGACTCTTCCTTAAACCTCTTCCTTTAAGGAGTTGTCCAGAATGTCATAAACCCAATCTCTCTGTACCTAACCCGTGTGGAGAATAAAAAAGGGGGCGCGACAGGATGCCCAGGATTTCTTGGACAAGTGTCAGAGGATGCTACGCACATCAGGGATACTAGAGGCCAGCAGAGTTTAATTCACCACTTTCCAGTTCTCAGGAGTTGCACTTGCTTGGTGGGAGGCCTATGAGAGGCGCAGACCCGCTGATGCAGCGCCCCTTACATGTCACCAGTTCTTCATTCTCTTCTTGGAGAAGTGTATACCACAGTCCCGCAGAGAGGAGCTGCGTAGAGAGTTCGAGCAGTTGCGTCAGGGAGACATGACCGTGATGCAGTATGAGATGAGGTTCTCTGAGTTAGCTCGTCATGCCATTTGGCTAGTTCCCACAGACAGAGAGATGATTCGAAGGTTTGTTGATGGTCTTACTTATCAGTTACGGTTCTTTCTGACCAGGGAGAGGGTATCTGGGGCTTCTTTTTAGGAGGTAGTTGACATAGCTAGGGAGATTACGTCAGTGCGCAATAGGAGCGTGGTGAGAGGGAGGCCAAGAGGCCTCGAGGATCTGATAGTTATGGTGGTTTTCACTCGGGAGGTCAATCTCAGCACAACAGAGGCCGTCCCTTCAGGCCTCTTCAGCCAGCTCGTCTAGTCTACAGTGGTACTTCGTCTGGACACGGACCTCGTAGCTCTCATCCGGGTCGTTCATCATTCAGTGCACTTCCAGCCCAGAGCTCATCCCGACCACCATCTGTTGAGGGTTCTTCAGCACATGGTCGAGCAGCTACTCTAGTTCCAGGGGTTCCCTTCAGTCCACACTGTCATTTGCTGAGAGGCGTTGTTTCGAGTGTGTGGATCCATGGCATATCAAGAGGTTTTGTCCCCATCTTTCTGGTAGTTCGTATCAACCGAGGAGCCAGCCTCCAGCTTCAGCACTAGTTTCTAGACCACCCACTCAGGCAGCCAGGGGTGGAGGTCAGGCAATCAGAGGCCTCCCTAGAGGGGGAGGTCGATCAGGTGGAGAACAGGCCCGTTTCTATGCACTTCCGGCCAGACCAGATGCCATAGCTTCAGATGCTGTGATTACATGTATTATTTCAGTCTGTCACCGAGATGCTTCAGTATTATTTGACCCTGGTTCCACGTATTCATATGTTTCATCATACTTTGCACCTTTATTGGATATGCCCCGTGAGTCCTTGGTTTCATCTGTCCAGATGTCGACTCTAGTGGGGGATACGGTTGTGGTAGATCGGGTGTACCGGTCTTGTGTTATATCTATTGGGGGGTTTTGAGACTCGGGCAGACTTATTATTGCTTAGTATGTTTGACTTCGATGTGATATTGGGCATGGATTGGCTATCTCCGCGCCATGTTGTTCTTGACTGTCACTCCAAGACCGTGACCTTAGCTATGCAAGGATTTCCGAGGATTAAGTGGAGAGGTTCGATGGAGTATGTGCCTAGTAGGGTGATTTCCTATCTGAAGGCTCAACGTCTGATTGGGAAGGGGTGTGAGTCTTATCTAGACTTTGTGAGGGATGTTAGTAGTGAGACTCCTTCTATTGATACTGTTCATGTGGTCCGTGAGATCCCAGATGTATTTCCTACAGACATGCCAAGCATGCCACCTGACAGGTGTCGTGCCCCTATTTTTTTCCTCCACACGGTAGGTACGGAGAGATCGGGTTTATGACATTTTGGACAACTCCTTAAAGGAAGAGGATTAAGGAAGAGTCACCACCTAACGATTTTATGGTGCGTTAGGGCACCTAGAGTAAATAACTCGTGGACTAGTTTACATTACCAGAGATTGGGTAAGGTCTTGAAGTTATCCTAAGGGAAGGTGTTAGGAACCCCTCAAGATCCACAGCTGTGGGTCCCAGCCAAGAAGTTTTGTGAATTTGGACGGTAAACAAAATAGAAAATAAGGCTCATATAAGAGGGGATTTCAAACAAGTATAAGTCTTTATTAAAGGTTTGAAAACACTAGAGTAAAGAACATTTGAAAGAATTGTCCTGGGTTTGAATTAATACGGATCACATCAATGCAATACTCGGTATGTCACTTCCTCAAAGAGGGGCTACACGTGGTATTAGCGCACCGGTCATCATATATGTATTCTACCCTTACCACCCCGTAAAGGTATTTAAAATGCGTGTGTTGGTCGCGAAAGCTTATTGCGTGCTATTACCCGTCCCAACCTATCAGTCCCGGAGGGTATTTAGGACTACTACTCATACAAGGTGAGTATTAGGTTGAACCCCTAGGTTTAAAGGATAAAATTCTAAGCGACATATAAAACAATTAGGACTACGAATATGGGGGACATATAAAGGCAGATAAAAGGCTCACAGATCCCTCCACAGGTAACCACATAAATAACACGTCTCAAACACAATCAAAGTCTCAAAGTGAGAACTAAAAACAGGAGATTTTAGTGGAAAACAGTAGGTTTCAGCAGTTTTGGCAAAGGGAATGATTTTAAACACTCAGTGATGAAACAGGGAATTTAACTAAAACAGAGTAATTTTCAGGAAAAAGAGTGATTGATTTTCTTGAAGACCAGTAATTTAAAGATGGATCAGAAATTCAAAAGTGCACAACATTTTTAATGAAGTTCTCAGTAAAAGCAAATGGGAAACTTTAGCAGACCAGCAAGACTTTAAATAACAGAATAATTTCGAAAAAGGGTAAACCGACTCTCAAACCCAGCAGTTCGAAACAAACATAGCAGGAATCTAATAACTTTCAGTAAAGAGGAAATGAATGCATAATTTCAAGAACCAGTAATTTGAAAACACAACAGGAGTTTAGGATGACAAAATGATTTGTATGAACTTCAGAAAAGATATTTGTTTTGAAAATCCATCAGTTGCTGGGCAACAGGAGTGTAAGTAGTGACAAACAACAATGCACTAAGGATTTCAGAAAAGACTCATTAGTTCGTAAAGCGACTGATTTTGGTTTTAATGAATATTAGGCCTAAAGTTTGCCTAAGCGTGCATATATATACTTATTATTCATTTACAAAGGGTGAAATACAGATTTAACTCTGATTTTAAAGACATAAAGGATAATACATTTACAGAAAAACGTTTAAACCATTTAACACGATTTTAGCGAGGTTCCTAGATTTAATACATACTGACTAGGTGTTCAACAACATATAACTTGAAACAAACATGATGAAAGCAAAGTCCTAGAGAACATGTTATCTAATGCACACTTATGAGGATGCAGTAGTTTATTACTTGGCTATAGTGATGAATTGTGAGCAGGGCTTATAAAATGATATGAATATAATGCATATGAAATAAAGAACTTAAACATGGCTTCTAATGCATGGTATGCATGTCCTAAACATGATACTATTGCACACATAGGTAAATAAATTCTATAGTCATGATTGCTACCCATACCTATCTAAGCATGCATAATCCCCTCCCATATCCACTATCCAGCCCGAATTATTTGTTTACAAGTTATTACAAGCCAAGAATAATGAATTACATTACTAAAAGTAAATAAGAAGCTACTTCTATAGGGAGCCTTAAATCAGGCCCATATCTCCCAACCTAAATCCTTTCGAGTTTCACAGCCTTATATGGTCCAGATGCGGAAAAGTTCCCTAAGGCCCTCGTGGGTCATGGCCAATACCAGCACCCATACATAATTGCCAAAGTTTGATCATGTGCAGTGTGGAATCACCAGCCTCAGTGTGTCAAAGTTCAGAGGGAACTCAAAGGTTCCCTAAGAAATTCTCACACTGAGGGGGTGGAACCTAAGTTTCTAGGAATAGTGTGAAGTGTCTGGAGTGAGTTTAGAAGAGAAGAAGGGTTTGAAAGAGACAGGATTCAGTTTAAAGGATTTTATAAACTGAAGAATTGTTTTGGAAAATAACTTTCGACAACAAGGAGTAGGATCATAGAAGTAACATACCAATCAAAACAAATTCAGCAATGCATAATCTTCACACAAGGACAATGGGAATTGGGGACAAATAAGTCACATAATAGGCAAAGGTTCTTGCAATTAGTGTAGGTAATACATAGATTTAGTAATACTGGATTTAAGCATAGTTGCAGAAAATCAAGAGGGACTTCAGAGAATCAGGAAACAACATGGATTCAAAAATGACACTAAACAATAATGGGATACTGGCATAATAGGTGCAAACTAGGAATAGACAACACATATAAGCATTACTGGTTCAATCAGAACATGTAAGTCTTAAGGAGATAAGGCATGGCAAGTACTAATCGACAAACAAAGAGATTAATTGCATGTTGAACAGCAGAAACACAAATAGAAGAAAATCAGGAATACGACAAACAAAAGCAATAAGAAACACATTGGCTTGGAGCTTGAATCTTAATTAGAACAAACCAGTGAGAGAGAGAGCAAACATGATGAAAGAGCAAGACAAGAGCACAATGTTTAGCCTTGGCTTATAGCCGGCTAACAGTAACCAAAAGCAAGGAAGAGTAGTACAGCAGAGAACTTTTTGTAAGAAAGAGAGAGTTTTTTAACACAAGTCTGTGTGTGTCTGTGTCATTGAAAAGACAAGAGTATTTATAGTTTAAAACAGGTAGTAAAATAAGGTAAGAATCACAAATGCATGGTAATAGGAGAAGGCAGAATCAAATCAGTGTAAGAAAATACACAGCTCCCGTAAGTCAAGGGATTCAAACTCAAAATGGTAAAACACATAGCCATATAAGGTAAATAAAGTCAGCACAAGACTTAAATAAGGAAATAATTAAGTCTATTAAGTAACAGGGAACTCAGAGCCAAGAAATCAAGACAATCACTCCCTTAAGTCAAGGGATTCAAATTCAAACGGTAAAACACATAGTTACATAAGGCCAAGTGAGATCAGTCAAGCTCAACAAGGAAAGACTCAGGGTTTTATTAAATAATAGAATAAACAATTAAGACTAGATTCCGAAAGCCATAGTACTTCAGTAAATAGAGCAAATTAATAAACAAGGTAAGTGAATCAATCAGTCTAAACAAACAAGCAGAGTTTTTAGGGCTTTGAAAGACATGTTCTTAATCACATCATTCAATAAAGAAATCAGAGTCAATCAAGAGGGATTTATGCTCCAAATTTCAACACATATATAGAGAAGCTAATAAGCATAGCACAAAAAAGTTCAGAGATGCATAAACAATCACATATAGATAACACGAATATGTTAGGCCTTAGAAACTCAGTAGAACATATTTGAGGTACAGAAACTTAAACAGAGAGACAGTCATGCTAATACACGGAATCAGACATAGAAAAATTAGGGTTTTAACATAGGTGAGATAACAATCACAGAATCATCATAATATGCAGAGAATAGACTTAAGAGTGAAGAGAAACTCAGTTAAAAACCGGCATAGCAGAGGTTCTGAGAAAACCCTAAATTTTAAGAGGAAGCAAAAAATGTTTAAAAACTGTTGAATCTTGATGATCGAGTTGAGAATAGTGTATAATATAAAGAAAAAAGTATAAATCGTTAAAAATACCAGAGATTTAAGAGGCTTAGGCAAAAAATTAGGTTTTCATAAGAAACCAGAGAAAAATCGTAAAACCTTCCGCGAAACTCAAAGATCGTGGTGGTTATGGCATGGTCGAGTCAAAACCCCACCGGAGAAGCCGGAAACAACCCAAGCAAGAGCCCTAGTGGATAGTTGGCATGGTCGATAACCTTGAAGGCTTCAGAGATGAAGTGAACCGGAGAGAGGAGGCATCATGGCGGCTGGTGGTCGAAAGGATGGTGGTTGGAGATGGCCGGAGAAAGGCGAAGCTTCATCGGAGACGGGGGAGGGGGGGGGGACAAGGAAGGTTCTAGAGAGAATAGAGAGAGAGAGACCAGAGATAGAGAGACGAGCGGTCTCTGAAAAATGAGGGGTGGGGGAGGGGGTCGTTTGAGTTAATTTAGGCAAGGATGGATCTGGGTCGTTGATCTCATTTGATCAACGACTAAGATTAAATTAGGGGTTGGGCCGGGTTAGTTTTAGGATAGGGCTGGGGGTGAATTTGGGTAAGAGATCAGGTGGGGTTGGGTTGAAATGTGGCTAGGATTTAAATAAAATGTTGCTAGGTGTTAAATACCCATAAAAATAGATAATTAATTAATTAAAATAGCTAATAATTGTATAAAAATAAAATTAAGTTTAAATAGGAAAAGTCACAGTAATTAACTAATATCAAGCGTAAAAATGCATAAATTTTGAATTGAAACAATACAAAATGTCCAATTGGGGCATAATTGTAAAATTGCTGTAATTAAAATTAAACAAGACCCAATTGGCAAACTTGTGAAATAATTGAATTTTACTGGATAAAAATGATTATAAATAACGTAATAAGCTGGGAAATATTTTTTGAAATTATTTATGGCATAATTTATGAATTATTTAAAATATGAAATATTAAATAAACAGGAAAATAATTTAATAAAATATGGAAAAATAGGGAAAAATACTCATTATTATAAAGAGTAATTTTGAAAGCTGGTATGCAAGTTTGAAAAAAAATAATTTGAGGAAATATTGGGTATCAACAGCTGCCCCTCTTTACCCGGGAAGGATGAAAGAGTTGTCGGGTAAAGATATGATGGCCAATTTTGACCAAAATGAAACTATGGGATAGAATTAGGCTGCACCCTGGCTTCTGAGCTGCCTACATATCCTTGGTTTTATAGGAATCAGGATGTATGTAGTTCCGGAATCATCGGCGAAATATACCGGTGACGATTTGCAAGAACAGACGCAAGGTGCGAGGTAAGAGTAGGAAGGTCTTACGGGGCCGTATTGGAGAACTGGAGCGGTCCACTCCTGCTTGGCTGACTGTCCTGACCGGATTACCCTCAAGTAAATAACAAGCATATATTGTGCATAATACAAACATGATGCAAGTTCCCGTTGGACTATGAATGTTGTCTTCGGACAATTGAGGATGATGTCCTTGGACCATGAAGTCATAGGCCATAAATCACTTGGTGCGGGATTCACAGGCTATGAAATGATGTTCTCGGGCCATGCGGATGGTGCCTCCGAACCATGATGCCTTTGAATAATGATATGCAAGTTGAATAAAGAGATCCTCATGCCATGAAAAGATGTTCTCGGGCGATGAAGATGGTGCCTCCGAACGATGACGCCTTTAAACAAGTTGACGATATTTCAGCCCATGAAGAATGCAGTAGTATGATGTTAACAAGACAGAGTTTAGTCTTGCGATTTGCAAAAGAAAAGAGGGGAAGAGCTTAGCCCGAAATAAAGCATAAATAAGTAGTGTCACGAAAGGTGGTTGCTTTGAAAAGGTAGATAGGAGCTTTATGCAATGAAGTAAAATGCGGATAGAGGTAGCGTAGAACCTCGGAAGGCAGAATGGTAGCCTTATGCAATGAAGGAAATAAATGCAGGGGAGGTAGCATGGAACCTCGGAAGGCAGAATGGTAGCCTTATGCAAGGGGAGGTAGCATGGAACCTCGGAAGGCAGAATGGTAGCCTTATGCAAGGGGAGGTAGCGTAGAACCTCGAAAGGCAGAATAGTAGCCTTATGCAATGCAGGAAATAAGATGCAGGGGAGGTAGCGTAGAACCTCGAAAGGGCAGAATAGTAGCATTATGCAATGCAGGATATAAAATGCAGAGGGAGGTAGCGTGGAACCTCGGAAGGCAGAATAGTAGCCTTATGCAATGCAAGAAATAAAATGCAGAGGGAGGTAGCGTGGAACCTCGGAAGGCAGAATAGTAGCCTTATGCAATGCAGGAAATAAGATGCAGGGGAGGTAGCGTAGAACTCGGAAGGCAGAATAGTAGCCTTATGCAATGCAAGAAATAAAATGCAGAGGGAGGTAGCGTGGAACCTCGGAAGGCAGTATAGTAGCCTTATGCAATGTAGGAAATAAAATGACAGTAAGTGTTCTTAGCTGATGATAAAGTGCGGTGATACAATTATTGTGAATAAGCGTTGTTTGCAATGATAATAAATGTAGGCAGGTGCGTCGAGTCTGAAAGCGTGTCTTTGAGAAATATAGGTCTTGCGGGAAGATAATAATGTGTTCGGGCTTTCTCCTTCTTTGTGCCTGCATCCAAAGGAAAATCGTGAGTTTTGTAAAGAGGAGGGTTAGTTCGCATCCCCGCTGGCTCGGCTTTGCCTGTCTGCTTGATAATGATCACTTTGTTCATATCACAGGGGTAGCGTTGCTAAACAAGCTTTTTTGAGAAGTAAACATTCATGGTTTTATAAAAATATAACATATAATTAAAAGTAATTTCTTTGGATGAACCGACGACCACGACACGGTTCAAGACATTGCATCCTCTCTTGCTATGGAATTTTGGGGGTCCTCCTCAAAATTCTGCCCGAGTTTGATGGGTGCATGCTCCTAGTTGTTGCTTCTGCGGTGCTCGGCTGAACTTGCTTCGGAATTTTGAGGTCCCTCCTCAAAATTCTGCCCCGGTTTCCATTCGTGGGGAAATGAAATTTTTATTAAAATGTGATCGAACCCATAGGGCTGCCTACGTATCCCCTCTTAAACGGGAATCAAGTCGGGCGTAGTTCAATTTACAACATTGATAGAAACATAAAGAGTTACACATAGTAGCGCTTGACTGCATCTGAGTTGATCAGTTTTGGTCAGATTTCTCCATCCATCTCTGCAAGTATGAGTGCTCCTCCTATCGGCACTCGGTGAACCATGTGCGGACCTTGCCAGTTAGGAGAGAATTTCCCTTTGCCTTCGTCTTGATGAGGAAAGATTTTCTTTAACACTAGTTGCCCTGGTGTGAATCGTCTCGGCTTGACTTTTTTGTTGAAAGCTCTGGTCATTCTGTTTTGATATAGCTGACCATGACAAACTGCGTTCATCCTCTTTCCGTCTATGAGAGCTAGTTGCTCATAACGACTTCTTACCCATTCTGCGTCACTAAGCTCAGCTTCTTGTATGATTCTCAGAGATGGAATTTCGACCTCGGCAAGAATGACGGCTTCTGTACCATAAACCAACATATAAAGAGTTGCCCCGGTTGATGTGCGAACCATGGTGGGATATCCCAGTAAGGCGAATGACAACTTCTTATGCCATTGCTTGTGCTTTTCTATCATCTTTCTCAATATATTCTTGATGTTCTTGTTAGCAGCCTCAACGGCTCCGTTCATTTGAGGTTTGTATGCTGTGGAATTCTTGTGTTTGATCTTGAAGGTTTCAAACATGGCTCTCATCAAGTCGCTGTTGAGATTGGAACCCTTATCGGTGATGATTGACTCTGGCATTCCAAACCGACAAACAATGCGGTCGCGGATGAAAGCGGCCACTACTTTCTTAGTAACTGCTTTGTAGGAGGCTGCTTCGACCCATTTAGTAAAGTAATCAATGGCAACCAGAATAAACCTGTGTCCGTTGGAGGAAGCAAGCTCGATTGGTCTAATAACATCCATGCCCCAAGCGGCGAACGGCCATGGTGAACTCGTTGCATTAAGCTCATTGGGAGGTATCTTTATCATATCCCCATGTATCTGACATTCGTGGCATTTTCGGACATATTGGATGCAGTCTGTTTCCATGGTCATCCAGAAATAACCAGCCCGAAATATCTTCTTTGCTAGAACTAACCCATTCATATGAGGACCGCATGTACTAGCATGTATTTCCTCCAATAGTTTTGTTGCTTCTCTTGCTTCGACGCATCTTAGAAAACTCAAATGAGGAGTCCTCATGTACAGGATCCCTTCGTTGTGAAAGAAATTGTTGGATAACCTTCGAAGTGTGCGTTTCTGAGTAGCATTTGCAAGCTCTAGATATTCTCCTTTTGCCAATTATTCCCTGATATCATGAAACCAAGGCTTTTCGTCCGCTTCTTCTTCAAAATGGGCGCAGTTGGCCGGCTGATTGTGGATCCTCATCGGGATAGGATCAATGATATTATTATCTGGATTCTAGATCATAGACGACAGAGTGGGTAATGCATCAGCGAACTCGTTCTTTATTCTGTGGACGTGCCGAAACTCTATCTTTGTGAAACTCTTTCTCAACTCCTGCACACGATGCAGATATGGCAATACCATGGAATTCTTGGTCGCACATTCTCCTTATACTTGGTGTATCAATAGGTCTGAATCACCAATCACTAATAATTCCCAAACGTTCATGTCGACGGCCAAGTTGAGCCCCAAGATGCAGGCCTCAAATTCAGCCGTGTTGTTGGTGCAGGGGAACTTGAGTTTTGCGGATACCGGATAGTGCTGACCGGTTTCTGATATTAAGACTGCTCCAATACCTACGCCTTTGAAGTTTGCGGCCCCATCAAAGAACATCCTCCAACCATCGTAGGATTCTGCAATGTCCTCTCCTACGAATGACACTTCTTCATCGGAAAAAATATGTTTTAATAGTTCGTATTCTCCGTCCACAGGATTTTCAGCAAGATGATCTGCTAATGCTTGTCCCTTGACCGCATTCTGAGTCACATAAATAATGTCGAACTCACTTAACAGGATTTTCCATTTGGCCAGCTTGCCGGTATGCATGGGCTTCTGAAAGATGTATTTCAACGGATTCATCCTTGGTATGAGGTACGTCGTATATGCACAGAAGTAGTGCCTCAGCTTCTGTGTGACCCAAGTCAGAGCACAGCAAGTGCGTTCCATCAAATAATACCGGGCCTCATACGGAGTGAACGCTTTTCTAAGATAGTAATTTTCTTGCTCCTTTCTTCCTATTTCGTCATGTTGCCCGAGAACACAACCGAAAGCTCCATCCAACACAGCAAGGTTTGAGTAACAAAGGTCTACCTGTCTCGGGTGGTACCAGGACTGGTGGTGTTGAGAGGTACCCCTTGATTCTGTCGAAGGCCTTTTGACAGTCCTCGGTCCAATTGGTTGCAGCGTCCTTTCTCAACATTTTTAAAATTGGTTCACAAATGACGGTACACTGGGCTACGAACCGGCTGATGTAATCGAGCCTCCCCAGGAAACTCATAACGTCCTTCTTGTTCTTTGGTGGCGGCAATTCTTGGATGGATTTGACCTTTGATGGATCCAGTTCTATTCCTCGGTGACTAACAATGAAACCCAGCAACTTGCCAGCAGGAACCCCGAATGCACACTTTGCAGGGTTAAGCTTCAGATTGTACTTCCTTAACCTGTTGAAGAATTTTCTCAAATCTTCCATATGGTCAGCGGCTTGATTTGATTTGATTATGACGTCGTCCACATATACCTCGATCTCCTAGTGAGTCATATCATGGAATATAGTAGTCATGGCCTTCATGTAGGTGGCTCCTGCATTCTTCAGACCGAATGACATCATCTTGTAACAATACACTCCCCACGGCATAATGAATGTCGTTTTCTCAGCATCTTCCTCATCCATCCAAATCTGATGGTAACCAGTAAAAAAATCTACGAAGAACTGCAGCTCATGCTTGGCGCAGTTTTCAATTAGGATGTGTATATTTGGAAAGGGGAAGTCGTCCTTCAGACTGGCCCAGTTGAGATCCCGGTAGTCGATACAGACTCTAACGGTTCCGTCTTTCTTTGGAACAGGCACAATGTTGGCTAACCATGTTGGGTATTCGACCACCCGAAGAACCCTAGCGTTGATCTGCTTGGTGACTTCTTCTTTGATTTTCAAACTCTTGTCTGGTTTGAACTTCCTGAGCTTTTTCTTTACCGGTGGTCATGTTGGATCGGTTGGCAACTTGTGGGCCACAATAGATGTACTGAGGCCAGTCATGTCATCATATGACCAGGTGAATATGTCCTCATACTCTTTTATAAACTCTGTTCTTTCATTTATGATGGCGACAGATGAATGGTGATGCGTGTTTCTTTGACGTTCTCTGAATCCCCCAGGTTGACGACCTCAGTCTCATCTAGGTTGGACTTAGGCGTATTCTCAAAGTTCTCGATCTCTTTAACAATCTCCTCAAGTATATCATCATCGTCTGAATCGGAATTCGTTTGTTGCGTTGTCTCGTTGCATGTCACAGTCATCGGTTCATCAAGATAAGTAATAGTAATGTTGTGCAAATAGAGTAATGGGGAGAAACAATAAGTAGCAAGTAAATATAAGATTTATGAAGAAACTGGAAATGCTTTGATAAATTGAATAATCGTTTGAACATAGGAGCTCTTTCTTGCAGAAATTAGAAATGCGAAAAGGAACAAAATTCTTTAAATAAATAAACTATAAATAATGCTTGTTTTGTTAGCCTTGCTACCCCGAGGCTCGGAGGGCTTTGGTTGTCCTGACGGACCAATTCTTGAGACATGATCCTTTGCTCACGACCTATATAGAAGGGCCTTCCTCCCCCTTCTCTTCGAGAATGACACAACAGTCCATGTCTTCATCGTCCAGAAATAAATCCCTCCTTGCTGCTAACACTTCCTCTTCGTCCGTACCGTAGATGATATCAGTTTGCTAGAAAGTTTGTCCCAAGTGAGGTATCGACTGCTCCAATGGGTAGTAGAGACCGCGCCATGGTGGTGACAAGTTCATGAATTCCTTCCAAGTGTACTCATACCACAGACCGAAAGTTGTACCATGCTTCTTGAGTGTTATTGGCTTCTATTCCCTAGAGATTTTTACCGAGACCTTTGCCTGGCTTGTATCCCTTCCAATTAAAGATGCTTTCGATCTTACTGTCACACCATTTGAACTTATCAATGGCATTAACTCCTTCAATGTTGTGGTAGATTTCTCCACCCAACTTCCTTCTTCCATCGATGACCGAAAAGGTCTGGTGACCGTAGATATGGTTGCTACCGTCGCCATGAATGATTACCTCTTGATGATTCCATTCGAACTTCACAACATGATGTAGGGTTGATTCCACGGCCCCAGCGGCGTGGATCCAAGGTCATCCTAATAGTAAGTTGTAGGATGCAGACACGTGTATTACTTGGAAATCTACGTCGAACCAAGTTGGTCCCCTTTGTAAGCACAGGGTGATTTCTACCATGGTGGAACTCTGCGAACCATCGAAGGCCTTTACATTGATCTCTACTTCCTTTATCTTATGTAGAATCTTGCCCAATTTCTTGAGCGTGACCAACGGACAAATATTGAGGCTGGAACCCCCATCAATCAGGATCCTTGTAATGAAGTGATCCTCATATTGTACCGTGATGTGGAGTGCTCTGTTATGCCCTAACCCCTCAGGCGGCAGCTCATCTTCATGGAAAGTGATCTTGTGGCTTTCTAGTACCTGGCCCACCATGTTGGCCATCTCCCCGCTGGTGATATTATCCGGCACGTATGCTTCACTCAGCACTTTTAACAAGGCACTTCTGTGTTTCAAAATTTTGTAATAGGGAGAGGAGGATATCTGAGCTGGTGTCTTGTTCAACTGGTCGAGGATTGAGTACTCTTTGGCTTGTATCTTTCTCCAATGATCATCTGAACCTGTCTCAATAGTGGGAGGACGGTTGCTGGCTTTCTTGCTAGATTCAACCAAATGTTCAGAGGTATAAACTCTGCCAGTTCTTGTCATACCCTGCGCAGCAACGGCGTCCTCATACCTGCTTTTACCCTTCCTCCTTGCTTCAGCCGTGTAGTCCCATGGGATGGCGTTTGAGTAGAAGGGTGGAGTTGTTGACATGCCACTGGAATATGTGTGGTCATTCTCATTTCCATCGGAGTATATGTTACAGGCGGCCGGACTGCAACTTTGAGTGGCTGTACAAACTCATTTTCAATCGGAACTAGGGCCTATTCCTTTGCGGGCGGTCTCGGTTCAAACTCGATTGGGACGAACATGTTTACCTCGGCATCCTTGGATGGCTACATTTGAACCACAATCGGGTTGAGGGTAACAGCGGGCTTCTTCGGGTTATCCCCTTTCTGTAATCAAACCAATTGACCCCTCGGGATCCCAATCATCATCTACTTCAATCATATAGACACCACCCTTATGGTCGGGTAATGGATTATTGCGAACATTAGGAGCGGGGTCCTTGGCTACAATGAATTTTTTGTCTATGAGAGCTTGTATCTTGTCCTTCAAGGAACGACATTCCTCGATGGTGTGTCCCTTCATGCCGGAGTGATAGGCACATGATTTATTTGGGTTGACCCATTGAGAAGGGTTCTCAAGGGTGGCAGCAGGAATGGGTGTGACATAACCGACGGCTTTGAGTTTTTCATATAGCTGATCGATGGGCTCAGCTATGCCAGTATACTGTTTCGGAGGGCGACGGTCGAAGTTAGGGCGAGGTCTTGGGAAGTTTTGGCGAGTAGGTGGTGATTGGTAGTGAGAAGGTTGAGATTTATAGGCATTATAAACGGGAGCTGGTTGGGAGTATCTGGGCGATGTAGGCTGATATGTGGGTGGTGGAGCTTGGTATGCAGGTGAGGGTGCTTGATACGTGGGTGAAGGTGCTTGGTAACTTGGAGCTGGTTGGTATGTGAATGAACGTGCTGGATAGACTTGGTATTTGGGCGGGGACTTGGCTTGTTGGGCAACAATTATGGCTCTCACATCTTTTTTCCTGGACACACAACCGAACTGCGGAGCTTTATTAGTGGCCTGTAAAGCTTCAAAGTTTGTGACCATACTGTTTTTGATGCCCTCTTTGATTCGCTCTCCCATGAGTCCCCACTGTCATTTGCTGCCCTCTTTGGCTCGTCATGCCATCTGGCTAGTTCCCACAGACAGAGAGATGATTTGAAGGTTTGTTGATGGTCTTACTTATCAGTTACGGTTCTTTCTGACCAGGGAAAGGGTATCTGGGGCTTCTTTTCAGGAGGTAGTTGACATAGCCAGGGAGATTACGTCAGTGCGCCACAAGAGCGTGGTGAGAGGGAGGCCAAGAGGCCTCGAGGATCTGATAGTTATGGTGGTTTTCACTCGGGAGGTCAATCTCATCACAACAGAGGCCGTCCCTTCAGGCCTCTTCAGCCAGCTCGTCTAGTCTACAGTGGTACTTCGTCTGGACACGGACCTCGTAGCTCTCATACGGGTCGTTCATCATTCAGTGCACTTCCAGCCCAGAGCTCATCCCGGCCACCATCTGTTGAGGGTTCTTCAGCACATGGCTCTTCAAGCAGCTACTCTAGTTCCAGGGGTTCCTTTCAGTCCCCACTGTCATTTGCTGAGAGGCATTGTTTCGAGTGTGTGGATCCATGGCATATCTAGAGGTTTTGTCCCCATCTTTCTGGTAGTTCGTATCAACCAAGGAGCCAGCCTCCAGCTTCAGCACTAGTTTCTACACCACCCGCTCAGGCAGCCAGGGGTGGAGGTCAGGCAATCAGAGGCCGCCCTAGAGGGGGAGGTCGATCAGGTGGAGGACATGCCCGTTTCTATGCACTTCCGGCCAGACCAGATGCCATAGCTTCAGATGTTGTGATTACAGGTATTATTTCAGTCTGTCACTGAGATGCTTCGGTATTATTTGACCCTGGTTCCACGTATTCATATGTTTCATCATACTTTGCACCTTTATTGGATATGCCCCATAAGTCCTTGGTTTCAGCTGTTCAGGTGTCGACTCCAGTGGGGGATACGGTTGTGGTAGATCGGGTGTACCGGTCTTGTGTTATATCTATTGGGGGTTTTGAGACTCGGGCAGACTTATTATTGCTTAGTATGTTTGACTTCGATGTGATATTGGGCATGGATTGGCTATCTCCGTGCCATGTTGTTCTTGACTGTCACGCTATGCAAGGATTTCCGAGGATTAAGTGGAGAGGTTCGATGGAGTATGTGCCTAGTAGGGTGATTTCCTATCTGAAGGCTCAACGTCTGATTGGGAAGGGGTGGGAGTCTTATCTAGACTTTGTGAGGGATGTTAGTAGTGAGACTCCTTCTATTGATACTGTTCCTGTGGTCCGTGAGTTCCCAGATGTATTTCCTACAGACCTGCCAAGCATGCCACCTGACAGGTGTCGCGCCCTTATTTTTTTCCTCCACACGGTAGGTACAGAGAGATCGGGTTTATGACATTTTGGACAACTCCTTAAAGGAAGAGGATTAAGGAAGAGTCACCACCTAACGATTTTATGGTGCGTTAGGGCACCTAGAGTAAATAACTCGTGGACTAGTTTACATTACCAGAGATTGGGTAAGGTCTTGAAGTTATCCTAAGGGAAGGTGTTAGGAACCCCTCAAGATCCACAGCTGTGGGTCCCAGCCAAGAAGTTTTGTGAATTTGGACGGTAAACAAAATAGAAAATAAGGCTCATATAAGAGGGGATTTCAAACAAGTATAAGTCTTTATTAAAGGTTTGAAAACACTAGAGTAAAGAACATTTGAAAGAATTGTCCTAGGTTTGAATTAATACGGATCACATCAATGCAATACTCGGTATGTCACTTCCTCAAAGAGGGGCTACACGTGGTATTAGCGCACCGGTCATCATATCCGTATTCTACCCTTACCACCCCGTAAAGGTATTTAAAATGTGTGTGTTGGTCGTGAAAGCTTATTGCGTGCTATTACCCGTCCCAACCTATCAGTCCCGGAGGGTATTTAGGACTACTACTCATACAATGTGAGTATTAGGTTGAACCCCTAGGTTTAAAGGATAAAATTCTAAGCGATATATAAAACAATTAGGACTACGAATATGGGGGACATATAAAGGCAGATAAAAGGCTCACAGATCCCTCCACAGGTAACCACATAAATAACACGTCTCAAACACAATCAAAGTCTCAAAGTGAGAACTAAAAACAGGAGATTTTAGTGGAAAACAATAGGTTTCAGCAGTTTTGGCAAAGGGAATGATTTTAAACACTCAGTGATGAAACATGGAATTTAACTAAAACAGAGTAATTTTCAGGAAAAAGAGTGATTGATTTTCTTGAAGACCAGTAATTTTAAGATGGATCAGAAATTCAAAAGTGCACAATAGGTTTAATGAAGTTCTCAGTAAAAGCAAATGGGAAACTTTAGCAGACCAGCAAGACTTTAAATAACAGAATAATTTCGAAAAAGGGTAAACTGACTCTGAAACCCAGCAGTTCGAAACAAACAAAGCAGGAATCTAATAACTTTCAGTAAAGAGGAAATGAATGCATAATTTCAAGAACCAGTAATTTGAAAACAGAGTAGGAGTTTAGGAAGACAGAATGATTTGTATGAACTTCAGAAAAGATATTTGTTTTGAAAATCCATCAGTTGTTGGGAAACAAGAGTGTAAGTAGTGGCAAACAACAAAGCTCTAAGGATTTCAGAAGAGACTCATTAGTTCGTAAAGCGACTGATTTTGGTTTTAATGAATATTAGGCCTAAAGTTTGCTTAAACGTGCATATATACTGATTATTCATTTACAAAGGGTGAAATACAGATATAACTCTGATTTTAAAGACATAAAGGATAATACATTTTCAGAAAAACGTTTAAACCATTTAACACGATTTTAGCGAGGTTCCTAGATTTAATACTTACTGACTAGGTGTTCAACAACATATAACATGAAACAAACATGCTGTAAGAAAAGTCCTAGAGAACATGATATATAATGCACACATGGATACCTAAAACATGGTTTCTAAATGTAGTACTTATGAGGATGCAACAGTTTATTACTTGGCTATAGTGATGAATCTTGAGCAGGGTTTATAAAATTACATGAATATAATTGATATGCTGAAATAAAGAACTTAAACATGGCTTCTAATGCATGGTATGCATGTCCTAAACATGATACTATTGCACACATAGATAAATAAATCCTATAGTCATGATTTTTACTCATACCTATCTAAGCATGCATAATCCCCTCCCATATCCACTATCCAGCCCGAATTATTTGTTTACAAGTTATTACAAGCCAAGAATAATGAATTACATTACTAAAAGAAAATAATAAGCTACTTCTATATGGAGCCTTCAATCAGGCTCATATCTCCCAACCTCAATCTTTTCGAGTTTCACAGCCTTACATGGTCCGGGTGCGGCAAAGTTCCCTAAGGCCCTTGTGGGTCCTGGCCAATACCAACAACCATACATAATTGCCAAAGTTTGAGTGTGTGCAGTGTGGAATCACCATCCTCAGTGTGTCAAAGTTCAGAGGGAGCTCAAAGGTTCCCTAAGCAATGCTCACACTGAGGGGGTGGAACCTAAGTTTCTAGGAATAGTGTGAAGTGTCTGGAGTGAGTTTAGAAGAGAAGAAGGGTTTGAAAGAGACAGGATTCAGTTTAAAGGATTTTATAAACTGAAGAATTGTTTTGGAAAATAACTTTCGACAACAAGTAGTAGGATCATAGAAGTAACATACCAATCAAAACAAATTCAGCAATGCATAATCTTCACACAAGGACAATCGGAATTGGGGACAAATAAGTCACATAATAGGCAAAGGTTCTTGCAATTAGTGCAGGTAATACATAGATTTAGTAATACTTGATTTAAGCATAGTTGCAGAAAATCAAGAGGGACTTCAGAGAATCAGGAAACAACATGGATTCAAAAATGACACTAAACAATAATGGGATACTGGCATAATAGGTGCAAACTAGGATAGACAACACATATAAGCATTACTGGTTCAATCAGAACATGTAAGTCTTAAGGAGATAAGGCATGGCAAGTACTAATCGACAAACAAAGAGATTAATTGCATGTTGAACAGCAGAAACACAAATAGAAGAAAATCAGGAATACGACAAACAGAAGCAATAAGAAGCACATTAGCTTGGAGCTTGAATCTTAATTAGAACAAACCGGTGAGAGAGAGAGCAAACAGGATGAAATAGGAAGACAAGAGCACAATGTTTAGCCTTGGCTTATAGCCGGCTAACAGTTACCAAAAGCAAGGAAGAGTAGTAAAGCAGAGAACTTTTTGTAAGAAAGAGAGAATTTTTTAACACAAGTCTGTGTGTGTATGTGTCATTGAAAAGACAAGAGTATTTATAGTTAAAAACAAGTAGTAAAATAAGGTAAGAATCACAAATGCATGGTAATAGGAGAAGGCAGAATCAAATCAGTGTAAGAAAATACACGGCTCCCGTAAGTCAAGGGATTCAAACTCAAAATTGTAAAACACATAGCCATATAAGGTAAATAAAGTCAGTACAAGACTTAAATAAGGAAATAATCAAGTCTATTAAGTAACAGGGAACTCAGAGCCAAGAAATCAAGACAATCACTCCCTTAAGTAAAGGGATTCAAATTCAAACGATAAAACACATAGTTACATAAGGCCAAGTGAGATCAGTCAAGACTCAACAAGGAAATACTCAGGGTTTTATTAAATAATAGGGTAAACAATTAAGTCTAGATTCAGAAAGCCATACTACTTCAGTAAATAGAGCAAATTAATAAACAAGGTAAGTGAATAAATCAGTCTAAAGAAACAGGCAGAGTTTTTAGGGCTTTGAAAGACATGTTCTTAATCATATCATTCAATAAAGAAATCAGAGTCAATCATGAGGGATTTATGCTCCAAATTTCAACACACATATAGAGAAGCTAATAAGCATAGCACGGAAAAGTTCAGAGATGCATAAACAATCACATATAGATAACACGAGTAGGTTAGGCCTTAGAAACTCAATAGAACATATTCGAGGTACAGAAACTTAAACAGAGAGAGATTCATGCTAATACACAGAATCAGACATACAAAAATTAGGGTTTTAACATAGGGGAGATAACAATCACAGAATCATCACAATATGTAGAGAATAGACATAAGAGTGAAGAGAAACTCAGTTAAAAACCGGCATAGCAGAGGTTTTGAGAAAACCCTAAATTTTAAGATGAAGCGAAAAATGCTTAAAAACTGTTGAGTCTTAAAGATCGAGTGGAGAATAGTGTAGAACATAAAGAAACAAATTTAAATCGTTACAAATACCAGAGATTTAAGAGGTTTAGGCAAAATATTAGGGTTTCATAAGAAACCAGAGAAAAATCGTAGAACCTGCCGCGAAACTCAAAGATCGTGGTGGTTATGGCATGGTCATGTCAAAACCCCACCGGAGAGGCCGAAAACAACCCAAGCAGGAGCCCCAGTGGCTAGTTGGAAAGGTCGATAACCTTGAAGGCTTCAGAGATGAAGTGAACCGGAGAGACGAGGCATCATGGCGGTTGGTGGTCGAAAGGATGGTGGTCGGAGATGGCCGGAGAAAGGCGAAGCTTCATCGGAGACAGGGGGAACAAGGAAGGTTCTAGAGATAATAGAGAGAGAGAGAGAGACCAGAGATAGAGAGATGAGTGGTCTCTGAAAAATGAGCGGTCGGGGAGGGGGTCGTTTGAGTTAATTTAGGCAAGGATAGATCTGGGCCATTGATCTCATTTGATCAACAACTCAGATTAAATTAAGGGTTGGGCCGGGTTAGTTTTACGATTGGGTTGGGGGTGAATTTGGGTTAGAGATCAGGTGGGGTTGGATTGAAATGTCGCTAGGATTTAAATAAAATGTGACTAGGTGTTAAATACCCATAAAAACAGATAATTAATTAATTAAAATATCTAATAATTGTATCAAAATGAAATTAAGTTTAAATAGGCAAAATCACAATAATTAACTAATATCAAGCGTAAACAGTGCATAAACTTCGAATTGAAACAATACAAAATGTCTAATTGGGCCATAATTATAAAATTGTTGTAATTAAAATTAAACAAGACCCAATTGGCTAACTTGTGAAATAATTGAATTTTACTGGATAAAATGATTATAAATAACATACTGAGCTGGGAAATATTTTTTGAAATTATTTAAAATATGAAATATTAAATAAACAGGAAAATAATTTAATAAAATATGGAAAAATAGGGAAAAATACTCACTATTACAAAGAGTAATTTTGAAAGCTGGTATGCAAGTTTGAAAAAAAATAATTTGAGGAAAAATTGGGTATCAACAACAGGGACATTGATTTTGGTATTGACTTGTTACCAGACACCCAACCTATCTCTATTCCACCTTATCGCATGGCCCCCGCAGAGTTGAAGGAATTAAAGGAGCAGCTGCAGGAACTCCTTGATATTGGGTTCATTCGGCCTTGTGTTTCGCCTTGGGGTGCACCGGTGTTGTTCGTAAAGAAGAAGGATGGTTCCATGCGCATGTGCATTGACTATAGGAAGCTGGATAAGGTTACGGTGAAGAACTGTTATCCTTTGCCTCACATTGATGTCTTATTTGATCAGCTTCAGGGAGCTAAGGTGTTCTCCAAAATTGACTTGAGATCGGGGTATCACCAGTTGAAGATTCGGGATTCTGATATTTTGGAGACTGCTTTCAGGACCAGATATGGTTACTATGAGTTCTTGGTTATGTCTTTTGGGCTGACCAATGCCCCATTCGCGTTCATGCATCCGATGAACAGTGTGTTTCAGCCTTAGCTCGATTCATTCGTTATTGTGTTCTTTGATGACATCCTGGTGTATTCTCGTAGCCAGGAGGAGCATGCTCAGCATTTGAGGGTTGTGTTGTAGAAGTTGAAAGAGGAGAAGCTTTATGCAAAGTTCTCCAAGTGTGAGTTCTTGATTAGTTCGGTAGCTTTCTTGGGTCACGTGGTGTCTAGTGAGGGTATTCAGGTTGACCCGAAGAAGATAGAGGCGGTGTGGAGTGGCCCAGACCATCTTCAGCTACGGAGATTAGGAGTTTCCTTGGTTTGGCGGGTTATTACCGTCACTTTGTGGAGGGATTTTCTTCTATAGCTTCACCACTGACCAAATTGACCCAGAAGGGTGCTCCATTCAGATGGTCCGATGAGTGCGAGGAGAGCTTTCAGAAGCTCAAGTCAGCTTTGACCACGGCTCCGGTATTAGTCTTGCGTACTGGTTCGGGTTCTTACACGGTCTATTGTGATGCTTCTAGAGTTGTCTAGAGTTGGCTTGG
>ML291381.1:13581-34544 GCA_005239495.1 Nicotiana undulata | reverse complement strand
ACCAATATAATAACAATGCCCAGCAAGGGACCCAGCTATAACCAATCTCTTACAAGTATATAATGTAATGAATTGAGTCCTCAACTGAAATATCATATCATAAGTATATAACGGATAATCTCAGCAATTCAACAACTTTCCAAAGGAAACTACTTCAAAACACAATAAACATCGGAATAATAACATGCATAGGTACTCGTCACCTCACCTATACATTGAACATGATAATACAAGTAGCACATATGACCCAACACCTATTCCCTCACTAAAGTTAGGCCAAACACTTACCTGGGCTCCAAAAATGCAAATCAAGCCTCTAGCACTACTTTCCCTCTCGAATCCAACTCCGAAACGATAGTATCTAAGCATAATCGACTCAATAATATTAATAATGACTCAATAATTCAATCCCAAAGTCTAATTATACATTTCCCATCATTTTTCCAAAAATACCAAAATTCGACCCCCGGTCCGCTCTGTCCAAACACGAGGTTCAGACCAAAACCCGATCACCTATTCCCCCACGAGCCCGAATATATAATTTGTTTTGAAATCCGACCCCAAAACGAGGTTGAATACCCAAAAATTCCAAAAGCCCTAACTCTACCCAAAACCCCCAATTTCTACCCTTAATCACATGTTTTTAGGCCTAGAATCTAGTGATTATTGATGAAAATGGAAGAAAATAGAGCTATGTTTACTTACCTATGAAGCTATGGAGGAGGAGCTCTTCAAAATCACCTATGGGGTGTGGGGAAGAAGAAGGGTTATGAAAATATGGTTAAAATCCCGTAATGAAGTATGTTTTTAGGCATTTAAATTAATTGGGCAAAATTGCTCTCTGCGTTCGCGGGCCCCAGGCTGCGTTCGCAGAGGTTTAACTTAACTGACATGTGCGTTCGCGGTTGTGGGGCCACGTTCGCACATGGTTATTTACTCAGATCCCCCAGACTCCCCCTAAGCCTATACGTTCACGTCCCTACTCCCCGCGTTCGCAGCCTATCCTCACTACCCCTCCGCATTCGCACCTTGTATGGTGCGTCCGCATAGAACACCCCGGCCCCCTCTCCGCGATCGCATCCCTCAGGGTGCGTTCGCACTGTACAAAAACAATCCGTACCCCCAGAGCCCTCTTTACCCTTTGCGTTCGCACTCCCATGAGTGCGTTCGCGTAGGGTAAAACACCTGGACACCAGAAAATGCATTGAACACCAGATTTTTCACTCCGTTTGCACTCCGACACCTATCCGAAACTCACCCGAGCCCTTGGGGCTCGAAACCAAATATACACACAACTTAAAAATCATCCTACAGAGTTATTCCCATAATTAAACCACCAAAATAACATCGAAATCAATGAATTAAACTCCAAAATCAATAGAACTTCTTCAAACTTCATAAACTATCAAATTTTCCATTTTTGATCCGAAACACGTCAAACCAAGTCCGTTTCTTACCAAATTTTACAGACAACTCATAATAACCATATTAAACATGTTGTGGGCTCCGGAACCATAATACGGGCCCAGTAACACGGGTTTCACGTCAAAATTTATTTTCAAAAGTCTTTATTATTTTCAGAAAACAATTTTCTTTAAAAATTCATTTCTCGGACTTGGAACCTCGGAATTCGATTCCGGGCATACGCCCAATTCCCATATTTTCCTATGGACCCTCCGGGACTGTCAAATCACGAGTCCGGGTCTGTTTACCAAAAATGTTGACCAAAGTCAATTTTATTCAATTAATTATCATAAATTCAACTGCTTAACACATTTCCACATAAAGGCTTCCCGACTACGCGCCCGGGCTGCGCACGCACATCGAGGTGAGATTAACGGAGGCTTTCTGGCCCTCGAAACATAGTTTTTGTTAAATTTATACAGGATGACCTTTTGGGTCATCACATAGAACATCGTGTCTTGCGTTATTTTTTTACATGATCCTCATATTATTCTTTTTATTTTGTTAAAGAACAAAATGACTACTGCTTCGAAAAATATTGTTGCTGAGCTCAACAAAGGGTTGAAACTCAATGGTGACAACTATGAAACCTGGAGCTTGAAAGTTCAGTATGTGCTAGAGGAGCAAGAGGCTCTAGAGGCCATTAACAATGTCATGAATGAGCCTGAGGAAGGCAACACTGCTCAGCATAGGCGTGAGCGTGAAGCCTATGACAGTTGAAAGAAAAAGAACTTCATTGCTCGTATTACATTGTTGAGAACCTTATATGATGATATTCTAAGGGAGTTTAAGGATCACCAAAGAGCTATGGATCTTTGGAATGCTTTGAGGAAAAGGTTCGGTACCTGTTCCACTACAAAGATGCGATCCTTAACGATCAAATTTGACTCATATAAGAAACGCCCAAAACATTAAATGAAAACACATCTGAGGCAAATGACAAATATGATCGGGGAGTTGAAAGATGCTAGTCATGTGTTGATTGATGAACAATAAATCCAAGTTGTCATACGCTCTTTACCTAGTTCTTGGGATCATATGAAAATGCATTTGACCCATAATGAAAGAATCACAACTCTGGAAGATGTCCAAAGACACCATGAGTTAGAGGAGGAGCGACTTGAGGCTGCAAAGCCAATAGCTGTGTTGCACACGGCAACAACCTCCAAAACCAAGAGTGATTCAAAGAAAAGGAACCGGGGAAAGAAGAGAGGGCCACCTCAAGTTCAGCCTGCTAAAAGAGCAAAGACTGAAAAAGGCAAGAACATACGTCCCAAACGTGTGAAAGTTGCTAAAGTGAAATGCTATAATTGTGACAAGATGGGTCACTATGCCAGAGATTGCTCTGACCCTCCTAGAAAGGTATTTCACGATGCTCGAATTAGTGAACTTTGAGTTTCTAGTTCTGTTTTTCTAACTGAATCTAATCCTTTATATTGTAGACTCAGGAGAAACGGACCACATAGCCTGGGAACGTAGTGCCTTTGTTGAATTTCGGCGAGTTCCACATGGAGCAAAGTGAATATATGTAGACAACAACAATAAAGTTGTTGTTGAAGGGATCGGTACATGCAAGTTAGTCCTGCGTGGTGGTCGAGAACTAATTCTACATGATGTTCTTTTTGCACCAACAATTCGCCGGAATGTTATTTCAGTTTTAGTCTTGCTTAAGCTAGGATTTGACTTGTTTTGTCATGGCAATTCTGCCAAGTTGACTTTTGGTTCAACGTTATTTGGTTTTGGTCATGTGACCGGAGGTTTACTTGAACATGTGGGATTGTCCACTTGTGAAAATTGTCTAGCTAGAAAATCTGCAAGAAAACCTTTTGGTCAGGCGACTAGAGCTGAATATCCATTGCCATTAGTCCATTCGGACATCTGAGGGCCTATGAATGTTAGGGCTAAGCATGGAGCAAGTTATTTCATCACATTTATTGATGACTTTACCCGTTTCAGTTATGTCTATTTAATTTCACACAAATCATAAGCAATAAGTTGCTTCAAAAACTGTATGAGCTTAGTGGAAAATCAATTAGACAAGAAGATAAAAGCTCTTCGAACTGATTGTGGTCGTGAATATTTATCAACTCAGTTTAATAATTAATGTGATGAAAAGGGAATAGTTCATCAGTTGACTATCCCAAATACTCCACAACAAAATGGTGTTGCGGAGAGAAGAAACAGAACGCTCCTAGAAATGGTTAGGTCAATGATGGCACAAGCTAACCTCCCAATCAGTTACTGCCACCTTTGTACTTAACCGAGTGCCTACAAAATTAGTTACTACCACTCCATATGAATTATGGACTGGAAGACAACCCGACCTTAGTGTATTAAGACCTTGGGGATGTGTTGCCTATACACATGATTCCTCTCACAAATATGGAAAATTGGGCCCGAGGGGAAAGAAAAGTATCTTTATAAGATACTCTGAAACCTCAAAGGGTTATGTGTTTATAGGTCAGCAAGACAGTGGGAGTGTAACTGAGTTTGAATCACGAGATGTCACATTCTTAGAGGATGAGTTCCCTAAGAAGGGAGAGGTAGGTCAAGACCTAACCTTATTTGAGATAATGGATCAAGAAGTACAAAGATCACTTCATTCGAGTGGGAGAATTTTAGCAGATGATGAATTAGTTTCTCATCAAAGACCGCCTTCATCATCAGATGCGAATGAAAGTAATCCTTCTACATTTAGTGGAAGTGACCAAATGGATCTTGTTCCAAGTGGGAGCGAGATGGTCACAGATCTTGTTCCAAGTGGAAGCGGGATGAATGATCTTGATCCGAGTGGGAGAAACATTGATCCAAATGGGAACAATGATGAATCACAAATAAGACGTGGTTCTCGTAAAAAGATTCCTCGCCGACGATTTGATATTAAAGGCGGTGAACTATTTATGATGCTCCTATAGGAAGAAAACGAGCCTAAAAATGTAAAAGAGGCTCTCTCATGCCCTTCTAAGGATGAATGGACAAAAGCAATGGAAGATGAATTGGAGTCTATGAGAGTCAACAAAGTTTGGGAACTAGTTGACCTCCCTGAAGGACGTAAAGCAATTGGGAGCAAATGGGTTCTCAAAATTTAGCTCAAGGCTGATGGCACAGTTGAGAGATATAAGGCTCGACTGGTGGCGAAAGGGTATACACAACAGAAAGGAATAGACTACAAAGAGACTTTCTCGCCTGCTGTACGATTTACCTCGGTTCGCCTGGTTCTAGCGATTGTTGCAAACTTGGATCTTGAATTACATCAGATGGATGTAAAGACTGCCTTTCTCAATGGAGAACTAGATGAATAAATCTATATGGAACAACCTGAGTATTTCATTGAAAAGGGCCACGAACAAAAGGTTTGTAGACTTTTGAAGTCTATTTATGGCCTCAAACAATCTTCAAGGCAGTGGTATATACGCTTCCAAAATGTTCTTGTATCCAATGGTTTTACCATGATGGATGAAGACCATTGCGTTTATACCAAGAAACCAAGAAACAAGCTTGTGATTTTAACATTGTATGTAGATGACATACTTATAGTTGGAAATGATAAGGAGTTTATAACCGAGATAAAGTCATGGTTATCATCCCAATTTGAGATGAAAGACATGGGTGAAGCTGTATATATTCTTGGAGTTAAGATTTCAAGATATCATCCAAAGAAACTATTGTATCTCTCACAAGAGAATTACATTAGAAAAGTTCTTGAACGATTTAATATGCAAAATAGTAGCCTAGTTGAAACTCCTATAAGTAAAGGCCATACCTTGGGTAGTCAGATGTGTCCTAAGACTCCTGAAGAGACAGAAAGAATGAGCCGAGTTCCTTATAGGAGCACAGTTGGAAGTCTAATGTATGTTATGGTGTGCACTAGACCTGATATCTGTCAAGCAGTTGGCTTGGTAAGTAGATATCAACTGACCCAGGTTTAGCACATTGGAAAGCAGTAAAGAGGATCATGAGATATCTGATTATGCCCTTTGTTATCAAGGCGGCAAGGATCTGCGATTAGTTGGATACAATGATGTTGATCATGGAGGAGATCTAGACAAGAGGAAGTCTACCTCAGGATATGTTTTCTTACTCAGTGATGGCGCCATATCATGGAGTAGTAAGAAACAATTATGTGTATCACTATCTACGATGGAAGACGAATACGTGGCTCTCACATCAGTAGCACAAGAAGCTGTTTGGTTGAAAAAGTTCTTTGATCACTTGTTGGATATCACTAAAAATACTGAACCAGTATTAGTCTACTGTGATAGTGAGGCTGCAATATCCTCCACCAAGGACCCAAATTTCATTGTAAAACCAAACATATAGATATCAAGTATAACTATGCGAGAGACATGGTTAGGCGCAAGGTAGTGAATGTGAAGTATGTGTCTACAAAAGATATGTTAGCAGATCCGTTGACCAAGCCTTTGTCTAGAGATGCATTTGTGAGACACTCTAGGTCTCAAGGCTTGCGTAGACTTTGAGATACTTTATTTTGTTATTTATTTTCGCTTGTTCACAAACTGATGTTCTTTGATTACCAATAAAGGTTATTTACATACATACATATTTTAATTGTTGAATGTTATGTGCATTCTTTATTTTTTTTTATAAGTATGTCGGGTAGACAAGAGGTTGGCCTTCTCACACAGGCAACCGCCTCCTTATCTTAGTGATGTGAGGAGATGAGACATGATTTTAAGAAAAATTATCAGAAGGGTAATTTGAGAGTTATTCGCTTAAAATTAGAATGTCGCTTAAACAATGACATAAGGTCATTAGGGTGAAAAACGTTCACCTAGTCTTCCTTGTGAGCCAGATGTGAGTTAAAAATGATATTATAGATCAAAGAACTCAAATTTAGATACTTATGGTGTCTAAATATCATCTGTACAACATTCTTTATGAGATAAAGACATACGCTCCTTGGGAAAATGGAGAAAATGTTGTAACACATGTTTTATACCATGTGTGCTAATGTCGACCAATTGGGTTAACATAAGTCCATTCTCAACTTATTATTGTGTGAGACCCAGAGCTTTTATGATAGCTCAAAATTTTGTACCCTTAGAGACTCCGATCAGATACTTGAGACTTAGTGCGATGTTAGCTATCTTAGTGTGTTTCCAAAAGACCATGAACACATATTCGGTCTAGAGGAGCATATCTAGAAAAGCAGTTATACTAATGTTAAGGGAATCGTGAGAAGAGGAAGATCATTGATGGAATCTCATTTATTTGTATTCACTGGTGCACCAATTATAACTTATCAATTATGATTGTGAATACAAGAAATAATGATATATAAGATTTTGAGACTATATCAAATGTGATTTACATGATCTAGGGTACTGCATACTTTATGATCTACTTGCAGGTTTGCGCTCGAAGAGAGGCTATATACTCCTAACAGATGTATAACACTTAGCTCTCACAATATGTTGGTCGCACGGTCTACTTCCCTGTATGAATGATTAAGGAGATGTGTTGAGAATATGTTTCTCAGGCTAGATGAGCACTCCCGTTATGTGTGAGTGGGAGATGTAGGAAATATTGGTTCCACCCATAAGGGGTGCTCTAAGGCCCAATAGGGTTATTAGTTAACCCTAAACATTCCCTATATAAGTACACTTAGTGTGTACATTAAAAATATAAAAAAGCGGTATTTTTCCTACACTTAGTCTTCTCCCACAATCAAACTAGGGTTCAGACTGTGGAATTGGGGGTTGCTCCAATATACCGTGACAACCACCAATTCCACAGTCTAAATCCTAGTTTGATTGTGGGAGAAGACTAAGTTGATTGCTCCAATATTTCTTTTTGGATTTTCTATTTTTTTTCTCGAATCTTTAAAAATGGGCTCAGCAAAGGAATGGTGTTTTTGGGGAGAACCAAAGGGAGATAAAAAAAACAACAACGGGTGGTTAGCAGAGGCGGACTAATTCAAATTTTATTTTGACGAATTTATCCTTTAGGTTTTTATTTGAACTAATTATACTTTTAAAATTATGAGTTCAAATTAGGCACGTACATAAGTTTAATAAAGTAATTCAAAATTTTATTCAATATGTTATACAACAAATTTTAAAAAAAAGAGTATTGCATAGAAAAGTAGAGAGAGAATTCTTATTGAATTTAGGATGATAAACAATGGAATAGAATTAGGGGTGCTTATCGGGCGGATCAGACGGTTATTTACGCTTAACGGTTCGACTTATCAGTTATCGGTTTATAATTTAGTAATCCGCTAGTCATCCAATAAGACATCGGGCAGATTGATATCGGATTGGGAGATTGTCGGACGATTTATCGGCTAAACCAAATAAACAATAAAAGAATGTAGAGAACTAGAAAATTTATCATTTTCCCACAGAAATCATGTGTTATATTATAAAGACAACTTCTTTTTACCCAATCCTTTGATTTCTTTTTGGCAATTACAACTAGCTCAACCATAAGATCCATCAAATAATTAGTTGCTACATCATCCAAGCTCTTTCCTCCAACTACTTGACCAAAAATCCTTCAAAAACCTTAGTCAGCTTAGTAACTGGAATTTCTTTCCCCTCCACGAACGCTAAATAAGAAACTAAGCATTGTTTCAACCAATCTGGTAAGTATTTGTGGGTGTTTTTTTTATATGAACTAGTTCATGTCTACTATTAGTTCTGTTATTTTTGTTAGTTTTTTATGCTAATTCTTGTTTGTAATGACCCGTCCGATCGTTTTACTTTCTAGAACCCCGTCTCCCTAAATGAGACTCCACGTATATGCTTTTACTATTTTATGATTTATGGGGATGCTTGGTTCGGGTTGAAATCGGAACACTTGGTTCCTTAATGTTGGTTAAATAGGGCTAAGTTGACTTGAGTCAACATTTTGAGTAAAAGACATCGGAATCGGTATTTGACGGTTCCAATAGGTTCGTATGATGATTCCATATATGGGAGTATGTTCGGATCGGGTTTTGGATGACCCGGGAGTGTTTCAGCGCTTAATATTAAAAGTTGGCACATTGAAGGTTTTAAAGTTCTTTAATTTTGGTTTGAAGTAGGATTTTGTGTTATCGAGGTCTAATTGGGATTCCGAGATTGCGAATAGTTTCGTATGGTGATTTAAGACTTGCACGCAAAATTTGGTGTCATTCCGAGTAGTTTAAGTATGATTCGGTGCGTTCGAAGCGAATTGGAAACTTGAAGTTCATAATTTGACTCATTTGGTTTTGGGGTGCGATTCTTAGTTTTGTTATTGTTTTATGCGTTTCGAGAAATCGGGCAAGTCAGTATTATGTTTATGGACTTATTGGTGCATTTGGACGGGGTCCCGAGTGGCTCGAGTGTGTTCCGGACCACCCGGAGCTAAGTTGGAAATACCATAATTTTCAGTTCTGATTTCCATCTTCACGAACGCAGAAGGACCCTCGGACTCGTGATGAAGTAATTGGGTTGGGAATTTTATGTTACGCATTCGCATAAAAGAGCTCGCGATCGCGAAGCTCTGGGTCACTGACCTTCGCATTCGCTGAGGGGGTCCGTGTTCGCGAAGGGTAAGGCGAGCTGGGTGGGGGTGGCACCGTTGGTCTTCGCGTTCTCGAAGGTGCCCTCGTGTTCGCGTAGGGCAAGGTGTGTAGTCCTCCGCATTCGCAAGGTCCTGGTCGCGATGGCCAAATTTTCTGGGCCTGGGTCATTTGCTTTCGCGAATGCGAGGCCCTTTCCGTGTTCGTGAAGAAGGGGCGGTTGGGCAGTGTCTTGTTTTAAAAACGAGACTTAAGCGATTTCCTCTCATTTTTCATTCTCTTGGGAGATTTTGTAGATCTTTGAAGAGAGGTTTTCACCTAGCTTTGAAGGTAAGTAATTCCTATACCCAATGTTAGTTTAATACATAGATTATGGATAGATTTTAACATGTAAAATTGTGAAAATTATGGGTTTAGTTGATAAACCTAGTTTTTGATAAAAATGGGATTTAACCACAAAAATGATTATGGAATGGAGTGAAAATTATATATTTGAGTTCGTGAGGTTATGGGTAACATTTATCTTCGAACATTTTCGTAATCCAGGCACGCGGGCACGAGGGTGAATTTTAGGAATCTTTTAATTGGGGTTGGGTAACTACTCTAATAGTTAAATTATGAACTTTTGAACCAGTATTGATTAGATTATGACATTTGACTAATTTCGGATTGTCCGCACCGAGTTGAGGATTTAGAACAAAATTGTGACTGGAAAGTGAGCTTTGAGACAAGGTATATCTCTTGTCTAACCTTGTAAGAGGGAATTTACCCCATAGGTGATTTAAATTACTATTTGCTTCTAATTGTGGGGGATACGTACGCACGAGGTGACGAGAGTCCGTGTGTAGATACTAATTATGCTTATGTCCGGGTAGTTTAGGACCCAAATCATGAAATACTTGTAATATTTGTATCTTACTTGTTAATTAAAGTGCCTAGATTATATTGGAACTTGATAAAAAAATTATAAAAGTTCGAATTTCATTTACTGGAGTTTTAGTGGGTTACTTGACCATTAAAATAAATTATGTTTCATTGTGTATTAGTCTTGTAATAGCTTTAAAAATCGGATGTTCATAACGTATCCTCTTCTTATGGGGCCGGCCGAATGCCTCGACAGTAGAATATATACATCTATGGTTCGTGCTGCATGATCTCGGCAGTGTACATAGTATTCTGGATCGGCCCGTACAACCTCGGCATAAATCGTGCTTATTAATAGTCGGAGCCTAACTATACTTGATATCATCTTCATGGCTTGTGAGGTTAAAATTATTGGTGGCAGAAATTTACTTGGAACTTACTATCTGTGCAAGGATTATTTATTTAGTGCTTTTTATTGAATTATTATTATTATTGAAATCACCCATGCTTACTTAGAATATCCGTATTTTATTGTTAGCCCATAGTAAGTGTCGATATCGACCCTCGTCACTACTTCTTCGAGGTTAGACTAGTTACTTACTGGGTGCATGTTGTTTATGTACTCATACTACACTTCTGCACTAATCGTGCAGGATCTGAGGCAAGTGCACCTGGTTGTTATACCAGCGTGCATCCCCTATATCCCGATGCCTAGTGGTGAGTTGTTCCCTAAGTCGTTCTGTCTACTTTATATTCAGACAGTAGTTAGAGTTTTGTATATTCTACTAGTTGCTCATACATTTGTGACACCAGATCTTGGTACAAACACTAGTAGACTTTATGGTTTTGGAGTACTTATATCACTATGATTGTCACGCATTTGTCTTCGCTTTATTTATTAAATTTTCTACTCCTTAATTTCTTATTAAATAGATTTTAATTACTTGGAAACTTATTAAAAGGAGAAATAACATGTTTAATTCACTGTTGGCTTGCCTTGCGGTAACGTTGGGCGCCATTATGGACCATGGGAGAAATTGGGTCGTGACAACATGGCATTAGAGCACTAGGTTCACGTAGGCCTCACTAGTTATGACCAGGCCTAATCGAGTATTGCGGATCGGTGCAGAGACATCCATATTTATCTTCGAGAGGCTATAGGGTGTTAGGAAATTACTCTTTCTTCATCTCCTATCGTGTGGTTGATGTGGTACTAATTATCTTACTCTTATTCTCTCAGAGATGGTGAGAACGCGCGCATCAGATGTTCCTGACCATGGAAGAGTTGCTGCCCATATTGCTATAGGCCGAGGCAGAGGCCGATGGAGGGATCCAGTCCGAGGAAGAGGACGAGGGCATCCTAGAGGTTTCCTAGTTACACCACCAGTGGATCTAGTAGAGGATCCTATTATTGAGGAGGAGAAGGGTGAGGTGCCTATAGCAGAGCCAGCCCCGGTGGATTTCATGTATGCACTAGGATAATAGGAGGCCATGGGTTGTATGTTATAATTCATGGATACTATGACTCGGGCTGGTTTATTTCCAGCGAACCCAGCGACATCTCAGACGGGAAGGGGTGCACATACCCTACAACTTAGGCTTCTGACATGCAACTGCCGTATATCAGACCCCAGGAGCACTACCCATAGGCGGAGCCCGACCAGTGGAAGCAGCTATACCATATCTCAGACCAGCTGCGGCTGGCGAGCCACAGAAGCTATTGGATAGATGGACAAGGCTACACCCTCCTGTCTTTGGAGGTGAGCGACATGAGGATCCCCAGGACTTCATTTATCGGTGCAGGGTCAGACTGCACAACATGAGGATATTGGAGTCCCACGGGGTGGACTTTACTACTTTCCAACTGGAGGGCAGGGCCCGTATGTGGTGGCATTCCTAACTCCTCGGCAGAACATAAGATTCTCCTCCCATGACTTGGGACCGGTTCACCCGTATTTTTATGAATAAATATATTCCACCCTCTCATAGGGAAGAGTTGCGGTTTTAGTTCAAGCAGCTCCGGTAGGGTCAGATGTCGGTGACCGGCTATGAGGCTAGATTCTCTGAGTTAACTCGCCATGCACTTATGATACTTCCTACTGACGCAGAGAGACTGAAGAGGTTTGTCGCAGGTTTTCACACTGTTATTCAGGCCACTATGGCCTGAGAGGTTAAGATAGGGACTTGGTACGAGCTAGTGTTGGAGATAGCTCGGAGGATCGAGGGTGTACGCCAGCGTAGCCGAGAGCAGGTTATGAGGGATAAACGGTTTCGATATTTTGGAGAGTTCAGAGGTGCTTTGGTTGGGGGCAGAGGTCAGTTCGTGAGGGATCAGTCTAGCAGGCCCACATATCCAGCACCACCGCCTCCTCGAGGTGCTCCAATGCGACCTTATTTGAGCTCCATGTCAGAGAGTTCCTACCGCTCACCAATTATTCAGGGTTCCTTTAGTGGGTATTCAAGCAATCTAGGTTATACTTTGGGTCAACAGTCCACTGTACCGAGAGGTTGTTTCGAGTGTGGGGATCTTAGCCATGTACGGAGGTTCTGCCCCAGGCTTCGGGCAAGGCAGTGCATCAGGATCAGCAACCTATTATTATAGAACCAACTGCCCTACCAGTTTTCCTTCCACCCAGAGGTAGAGGGTAGGTGGGTAGGGGTCGTCCTAGTGGTGGAGGCCAGTCAGGTGGCGCTCCCGCTAGGTTCTATGTTTTTCCGACCAGACTAGATGTAGTGGCCTCAGATTTCATGATCACATGTATTATTTATGTCTATGGTAGGGATGTTTAAGTCCTATTTGATCCAGGGTTTACATATTCATATGTCTCATCTCTGTTTTTTATTTCTTGGGTGTTTCTCGTGAGTCCCTGGGTGCTCATGTTTATGTGTACACTCCTGTGGGAGATTCTGCTGTTGTGGATCAGATCTATCGGTCCTGCATTGTTACTTACTATGGTTATGAGACTAGAGCGGATCTTCTGTTGCTCGATATGACCGACTTAGAGATCATCCTAGGCATGGACTAGTTATCTCCATATCACGCCATTCTTGATTGTTATGCCAAGACTATTACCTTGGCGATGCCATAGTTGCCTAGATTGGAGTGGAAGGGGTCGTCTGTCAAAGCACCTAGTCAGATTATCTCTTTTATAAAGGCTCGACACATGGTCGAGAAGGGTTATTTGGCTTATCTAGCTTATGTTCGGGATACTACTACAGAGACTCCAGCGATTGATTCAGTGCTCATGGTTCGGGAGTTCTACGATGTGTTTCCTTTATGATTTTCCAAGCATGCCACCAGATCGTGATATCAATTTTTGTATTGATTTGGCTCCAGGTACCCAGCCTAACTTTATTCCACCGTACTGCATGGCTCTGAAGGAGTTGAAGGAACAACTTGAGGAGTTTCTAGCAAAAGGTTTCGTCATACCAAGTGTATCGCCTTGGGGTGCACCAGTGTTGTTCGTGAAGAAGAAAGATGGACTACGGGGATGTGCATTGATTACCACCAGTTGAACAAAGTTCCCATTAAGAACAAGTACTCGTTTCTGCGTATTGATGATTTGTTTGACCAGTTGCAGGGTTCCAGGGTGTTCTCTAATATCGACTTGAGGTCGGGGTACCATCAGTTGAAGATTCGGAATTCGGATGTTCCGAAGGCTACTTTTCGGACTACATATGGCCATTATGAGTTTCTAGTGATGTCCTTTGGTTTGATTAACACCCCCGCGACGTTTGTGGATTTGATGAACAGGGTGTTCTGGCCATATATTGATTCGTTTGTCATTGTCTTCATTGATGAAATTTTGATCTACTCGCGTAGCATGGAGGAGCACGAGTAGCATTTGAGATTGGTACTTCAGACCTTGCGGGAACAAAAGTTATATGCTAAGTTCTTCAATAGTTCTGATTGGATTCTGTGGCATTCTTTGGGCTTGTTTTATCAGGCGAGGGTATTGAAGTAGATCCCAAGAAGATCGAGGCAGTATAGAGTTGGCCTCGTCCTACCACGGCGACTAAGATCGAGAGCTTCTTGGGGTTAGCAGGTTATTATCGCCTGTTTGTGCAGGGCTTCTTATCTATAGTAGCACCTATGACTAGATTGACCTAGAACGGTGCTCCGTTCCGATGGTCCGATGATTGTGAGGCGAGCTTTCAAAAGCTCAAGACAGATTTGACTGCGATACCATTTCTAGTGTTGCCTTTCGGTTCAGGGATGTATATTGTGTATTGTGACGCTTCACGCGTTGGCCTAGGTTGTGTATTGATGCAGGAAGGGCGAGTTATTGCATATGTTTCACGTCAGCTGAAGCCCCACAAGAAGAATTACCCCGTACATGATTGAGATTTGGTTGCGATAGTTCATGCTCTTAAGATCTGGAGGCATTATCTTTATGGGGTGTCCTATGAGGTTTACACCGATCATCGCAGCTTGCAACATTTGTTCAAGCAGAGGGATCTCAATTTGAGGTAGCGCAGATGACTTGGGTTACTGAAGGATTATGATATTACCATCCTTTACCATCCGGACAAGGCGAATATAGTTGCAGATACCTTGAGTAGAAAGGCGGGGAGTATGGGTAGTTTGGCATTCATTCCACCAGAGGATAGGCCATTACATTAGCTTTGGACATTCAGTCCTTAGCTAATATACTTGTAAGGTTGGATAGTTCAGAGCCTAGCCGATTTCTTGCATGCGTCATCACTCAGTCTTCACTATCCGATCAGATCAAGGCTCATCCGTTTGATGATCCGCACTTGTTGGTTCTTAGGGAGACAATACCAATGGGTGGTGACAAGGAGGTTACTATCGGTGATGATGGTGTTCTACGACTCCAGGGTCATCTATGTGTTCCTAATATTTATGGGCTAGGGGAAAAGATTCTAGATGAGGCACACAATTCCCGGTATTCTATTCATCCAGGTGCTATGAAGATGTATCGCGACCTGAGGCAGCATTATTAGTGGCGGCGGATGAAGAAGGACATAATTGAGTATGTAGCGAGGTGTCTAAATTTCCAGCAGGTTAATTATGAGCACCAGAGTCCAGGTGGCCTATTCCAGCAGATAACTATACCTAAGTGGAAATGGGAGCGCATCACTATGGACTTCATAGTTGAATTGCCGCGGATCTTGCGGAAGTTTGATGCAGTTTGGGTCATTGTCGATAGGTTGACCAAGTCGGCACACTTCATCCCGATTGTGACTACGTATTCTTCAGAGAGGTTGACCTGGATTTACCTCAGGAGATTGTTCGGTTGGATGGTATGCCTGTTTTCATAATTTCAGATAGAATCCCTCAGTTTACTTCGCATTTCTGGAGGGCAGTACAAAGTGGGTTGGGGACTCGCGTAGAGCTCAGCATAGTCTTTCATCTGTAGACTGACGGGCAGTAGGAGCGGACAGTTTAGATCTTGGAGGATATGCTCAGAGCATGAGTGATTGACTTCGGAGGGCAATGGGGTTGATTTTTGCCTTTGGCCTAGTTTGCTTACAACAGCAGTTATATGACCAACATCGAGATGGCTCCATTTGAGGCTTTATATAGTCGGCGATATCGTTCGCCCATCAGATGGTTTGAGCCCGGCAAGGCTAAGTTATATGGTACCGATTTGGTGAAGGATGCCTTGGAAAAGGTAAAGTTGATTCATGAGAGACTTCGCACAACACAGTCTAGGCAGAAGAGTTATGCGGATCAGAAGGCGCGTGATTTTTCATTTATGGTGGGCGAGAAGGTTCTCTTGAAAGTCTCACCGATGAAGGAAATCATGAGGTTCGGGGAGAAGGGCAAGTTGAGCCTAAGGTTTATAGGTCCATTTGAAGTGTTGAGGCGATTTGGGGAGGTTGCTTATGAGCTTGCTTTGCCTCCCAGTCTATCGGGAGTTCATCCGGTTTTCCACGTATCTATGCTCTGGAGATATCATGCCGACACGTCGCATGTGTTAGACTTTAGCACAGTTTAGCTAGATGAGAGCCTAGGTTATGAGGAGGTTCCAGTTGCCATTGTTGACAGGCAGGTTCGCCAGTTAAGGTCCAAGAAGATTTCTATGGTAAAAGTTTAGTCGAGGGGTCAACCAGTCGAAAAGGTGACATGGGAGACCGAGGAGGACATGCGGAGCAGATATCCACACTTATCCTACACTCCGGGTATGATTCTAGACCCGTTCGACGGCGAATAATTATTTAAGAGGTGGAGAATGTAATGAACCGACCAGTCGTTTTGCTGTCTAGAACCATGTTCCCCTAAATGAGACTCCATGTATGTGCTTTTACTGTTTTATGACTTGCGAGGATGGTTGGTTCAGGTTTTGAAGGGTTCGGGTTGAAATCGGAACACTTGGTTCCTTAATATTGACTAAATAGGGCTAAGTTGACTTGAGTAAACATTTTGAGTAAACGACCTCGTAATCGGGATTTGACGATTCTAATAGGTTCGTATGATGATTTTGAACTTGGACATATGTTCGGATCAGGTTTTGGATGATCCGGGAGTGTTTCAACGCGTAATATTGAAAGTTGGCACATTGAAGGTTTTTAAGTTCTTTAAATTTGGTTTGAAGTAGGATTTGGTGTTATCGAGGTCCAATTGGGATTTCGAGACCGGGAATAGTTTCGTATGGCGATTTAAGACTTCCACGCAAAACTTTTCCTGTCATTTCAAATAGTTTAAGTATGATTCGGTGCGTTCGAAGCAAATTGGAAACTTGAAGTTCATAATTTGATTCAATTTGGTTTTGGGGTGCGGTTCTCAGTTTTGTTGTTGTTTTACACGTTTCAAGAAATCTAGAAAGTTTGTATTATGTTTATGGAGTTATTGGTGCATTTGTACGGGGGCCCGAGTGGCTCGAGTGTGTTTCCGTCCACCCGGAGCTAAGTTGGAACACCATAATTTCCAGTTCTGGTTTCCTTCTGCGCGAACGCGGAAGGACCCTCGTGTTCGCGATGAAGGAATTGGGATGGGGAATTTTATGCTACGCGTTTGCTGAAAAGAGATCGCAATCGCGAAGCTCTGGGTCACTGACCTTCGCATTAGCGTGAGGGGGTCCGCATTCGCGAAGGGTAAGGCGATCTGGGTAGGGGTGGCATCGTTGCTCTGCGCGTTCTCGAAGATCCCCTTATGTTTGCGTAGGGCAAGGTAAGTAATCCTCCGCGTTCGCGAGGTTCTGGTCGCAATGGCCAAATTTTTAGGGCCTGGGCCGTTTGCTTCCGCGAACGCAAGGCCCTTTCCGCGTTCGCGAAGAAGGGGCAGTTGGGCAGTGTCTTGTTTTAAAAATGGGACTTAAGCGATTTCCTCTCATTTTTCATTCTCTTGGGCGATTTTGGAGATCTTTGAAGAGGGGTTTTCACCTAGATTTGACGGTAAGTAATTCCTACCCAATGTTAGTTTAATACATAGATTATGGATAGATTTTAACATGTACAATTGTGAAAATTATGTGTTTAGTTGAAAAACCTAGGTTTTGATAAAAATGGGATTTAACCACGAAAATGATTATGGAATGGGGTGAAAATTATATATTTTAGTTCGTGAGGTTATGGGTAACATTTATCTTCGAACATTTCTGGAATCAGGCACGTGGGCCTAGAGGTGAATTTTAGGAATCTTTCAATTGAGGTTGGGTAATTACTCTAATAGTTAAATTATGAACTTTTGAACATATATTGATTAGATTATATGAAATTTGACTAGTTTCAGATTGTTCGGCACTGAGTTGAGGCTTTAGAACGAAATTGTGACCGAAAAGTGAGCTTTTAGACGAGATAAGTCTCTTGCCTAACATTGTAAGAGGGAATTTACCTCATAGGTGATTTAAATTACTATTTGCTTCTAATTGTAGGGGCTGCGTACGCACAAGGTGATGAGAGTCTGTGTGTAGATACTAATTATGTTTATGTCCGGGTAGTTTAGGACCCAAATCATGAAATACTTGTAATGTTTGTATCCTACTTGTTAATTAAAGTGACTAGATTATATTGGACCTTGATAAAAAAAATTAAAAGACCGAATTTCATTTACTTGAGTTTTAGTGGGTTACTTGACCATCAAAATAAATTGTGTTTTATTGGGTATTAGTCTTGTAATAGCTTTAAAAATCGGATGTTCATAAAGTGTCCTCTTCTTATGGAGCGGGCCGAACGGCTCCGCAGTAGAATAGATGCATCTATGGTTCGTGTTGCACGTCCTCTGCAGTGTACAAAGTATTCTGGATCGGCTGTACGACCCCGGCTTCAATCGTGCTTAATAATCTCGGAGCCTAACTAGACTTCATATCATCTTCGTGGCTTATGAGGTTAAATTATTGGCGGCAGAAATTTAATTGGAATTTACTATTTGTGCAAGGAATATTTATTTACTGCTTGTTATTGAATTATTATTATTATTATTATTGAAATCGCCCATGCTTACTTAGAATTTCTGTATTTTATTGTTAGCCCATAGTAAGTGTCGATGTCGACCCCTCGTCACTACTTCTTCGAGGTTAGACTAGATACTTACTGGGAACATGTTGTTTATATACTCACGTTACTCTTATGCACTAATCGTGCAGGATTTGAGACAGGTGCATCTGGCAGTTATACCGGCGCACATCCCCAATATATTGAGGCCCAATAGTGAGTTGCTTCCTGAGTCATTCTGCAGCCCCGAGAGTCTCTCTTTTGAAATACATTCTGTCTACTTTATATTCAGATAGTAGTTAGAGTTTTGTATATTCTACTAGTTGCTCATACCCTTGTGACACCGGGTCTTGGCACACACACTCGTAGACTTTATGGTTTTGGAGTACTTATAATTCTATGATTGACACTCAGTTTTCTTCGCTTCATTTATTGAATTTTCTACTCCTTAATTTCTTATTAAATAGAATTTAATTACCCGAAAACATATTAAAAGGAGAAATAACATGTTTAATTCATTGTTGGCTTGCTTAGCGGTATCGTTGGGCACTATCGCGGCTTATGGGAGAAATTGGGCCGTGACATTTTTAGTAGTCAACCATGCCAATTCTTGTTAGTAGTCAATGTAAGAGGGGTGCTTATCAGTTGCTATTGAGATTTAGATTTTAGGTCTTAGGTTTTCAAATATTACTTTACATACATATGGGGAGAATATAAATTTAAAATTCTTAACGGATTATTATCAGATTAAAAAATTGAGTAATCCACCCCCAAACCGTTAAGACGTTAATTAGAAAATTTCAATCTGTTCATAAACTGTTACCCCGATAACCCAATACCAATCAGCCAATAAGCCATTTTTTATGTTCGGTTAACGGTTACGATTCAATTTTGAACAACCCTAAATAGAACCCCTCTATTTATAGGGAAAAAGTGATTTAGCCACAAAGTAACAAACCCTGAAATCTTTCTAAAATATAGACATTTACCTTTAATATAATTCTATTTATAACACTCTCCCTTGAATGTCTATTCAACAGATAATGTGACTCATTAAAACCACAACTAAAATAAAACTCAGTGGGAAAAAATTTTAGAGAAGGAAAAAAATGTACACATGTTTAGAAATACGCCTCTTGGTTGCCTCGTTCAAAACCTTGCAAGGGAAGAAGAGTACAATGCATATTAATAGCCCATTTGGCCAAGCTTCTAAAATCAGCTTATTTTGAGAAGTGCTTTTCTCAAAAGTACTTTTAAAAAAAGTGTTTTTGGTGAGAAGTAGTTTGTGTTTGGCTAATTAATTTTAAAAGCACTTTTAAGCAGTAAATAGTGTTTGGCCAAGCTTTTAAAAACTGCTTCTAAGTGTATTTTTCTCAAAAGTGCTTTTGGAGAGAAGCTACTTTTTTCTGCTTCTTCTTCTCCTCAAAAGCACTTTTTCATCTAAAAGTTTGGCCAAACACCTCAATTTTTGGCCAAAAGTGCTTTTGGCCAAAAAAAGCACTTTTGGCCCCAAAAAAAAACTTGGCCAAACAGGCTATAACTCTCCCTTATGAGAGCATCAATCCACATCTTTGAGCCTTTGCACTCCAATCTTATGCACCATCTTCAAAAGATTGTTGGTAAAGATTTGATAAACAAACCAGCCATATTAACTTGAATGAATATGTTGCACCTTAGAATCGTCATTCTTGATAGAGATATATTGTCTTCATATGATCTTGTTGGGATCGTCATTTCAATATCTTCACATAGGTGTAAAAAATTTTGCTATCACATTATCATGCTTATAGTTATAGCAAAATACATATGTGCATAAATTGCACTTAGGATATGGTAATTCAGGACCACAAAATTCTCCAAGAATTGTGTATACTATAAGCATTTTAAATCGTTCATGGATTTCCATATAAGTATAGTCAAATAAGCCATATAAATAGACTTTAGATTTACATCAAATTTTCATGTCATGCCAGATATATAAGATACTTGAAAGTGTCTGCACATACCATTGCCTTTATACTTTCGAGTGTTTGAACTACATGTCCAAAACTACGTGTCTTTCATATGAAACCAATTCTATTCAAATTCTATCTTTTCCATTTGGCCAATTGTATTCGACAGGCTTAAGATTATCATCTATACTTAGTGTTATCATAGATGTCGTCGACGAGCGTTTTATATCGGTTGCAATTTTTTTTCATAAATACATAACATAAAAATATCTTCATTCATATTTTCAGGTACCTAAATCTTTCTTGAGATTTTGTGAAGTGTTATGTCATGTGATCTTCTAGATCACTTGCCTCCTTATTATGATCAGTTCGATCATTTGCTTATCTTCTTTAAGCGTACCATATACTTTGTCCTTCTAGGACTTATTCTAATAAGAGCATTTGCAGTGAGAATATAATTACTTTCTTTGGGTCAACAAATGTACCCTGCATGCTTTGCAATATATTGCAGATGAATTATCTTTTTATGAGCTTCAAATTCATATTATCTTATTCGAGTATCTAGATGTACAAATGATGATTCATTCTGTAACTTTTTCTCAATTGTTATCATGTCTCCCCCTCATGTTAGAAAAACTAACTTGCTTCTTCAATTTTGGAAATCCACATTATGGTTTTAATCAAAATATACATCGTACATCAATAATAATAAGATGAAATTATTTGGTTCTTGACCCTGAACCAATTGTGGGGAGGGGGGGGGGGGGGGGGGGGCG
>ML291381.1:0-13530 GCA_005239495.1 Nicotiana undulata | reverse complement strand
GGGGGGGGGGAGGGGGGGATGTAATATACTTTCGTATATAACATATATGAAATCGATATAGATAACTTTGTTCTCATAAGCTATAGTTTAGCTTGCTAAACCAATTGTGATGAGAACCGACTTATCAAGATGAACTGTCTTGAACAGAAAATTGGGAAATTATGCAATAAATTATATTGTTGAGCAAGTTACCTCGCAAACACCATGTTGCGGGTTAATTATAATCGCACGTGTAATTATATGGTATACATGGCAGGTGAATGAGCACAAATTCACCTTTGATATTTCCAGCATTCATGAGATTCAATCCCAATTTTAGTTGGTCTAATAAATGAGAACAAGCAACATAAGAGAATTCGTAAAGAACTTTCTAGCTCTTTAATATTGACCCATGAGAATTCTCTTTTACTTTTGCACAGCTAAACCAATTATGTCAACTGGATAAATTATCAATATTGATAAATTTCAGGTTTACACGACGTGTGCAATTATCAATAAACGTCAAGTTTATTATGATATGAGTTTTTATATCAATAAACGTCTACTTTATTGTGGCATTATTTTATTTGTGTAGTACAAACTGGAAAAAATAGCGGGTAGCTTTTCACATACATATTACCTCGCTACAAGTTTTAGTAAAAGAAGATATTAAAATTTTCCTTTATTTATAGTCTCAATATAACAAACCGCTTTCACAAATATTTTAAAAACTCAATAAGTTTCTTTAAGACTTACTACAACACAATACTGTATTGATAATCAATTTTATTGTAACGATCCGACCGGTCATTTTGATCTCTAGCGCATCGTTCACCAGTTTGAGGTCATGAGCAACTTCGTTTCAAGTATTATGACTCACAAGCGTGGTCGGAGTTGAAATTCGGGAAGTTTAGAGTCAAATTGGAGAGAAAATTCTCATTTCGGAAGCCTTAAGTTGGAAGAATCGACTAAGATCGGAATTTGGAGTAAACAACCTCGAAATTAGGATTTGAAGGTTCCAGCAGGTTCGTATGATAATTTCGTACTTGGGCGTATGTCCGGATCGAGTTTTGGATAACCCGGGAGCGTTTCGGCGTATATTGTGGAAGTCAGCATTTTAGAAGAAATTTCCTAAGTCTGGGTTGAAGTGCATTTCAATGATATTGATGTTCGTTGGGGATTACGAGTCTGGGAGTAGCTCCGTATGGTGATTCTGGAGTTGGGAGCGCGTTCGGAAGTGAATTCGGATGTCCGTAGGTTATTTTGAAGTCATTTGGCTAAAGATAGAAATTTGAAGGTTTTTGAGAAATCCGACCGGAAGTGAAAATTTTGATATCGGCATCGGAATGAGATTCCGGAAGTTGCAGCAGGTCTGTAATGTCGAATATGACTTGTGTGCAAAATTTGGGGTCAATCAGACGTGATTTGATGGGTTTCGACATCGAATGTAGAAGTTGGAAATTTCAAAGTTCATAAAGCTTGAATTGGAGAGCGATTTGTGGTTTCGGCATTGTTTGATGTGATTTAAGGCCTCGAGCAGGTTTGGGGGATGTTATGGGACTGAGTCGTGTGATTGGACGGGGTCCCGGGGGCCTCGGGTGTGTTTCGGGGTGGTTTCGGGTCAGTTTTGGGTGAATTGCTGTTGCTGGTTTGCTGGTGTCGAAGTTGCTCTTCGCGAACGCGGAGGGCTTCATGCGTTCGCGAAGAAGGAAGTTTGAGGGGGCTAGATTTTGTCCCTCGCGAACACGGGGAGGTGGACGTGAACGGGAAGGGGAAGGGGTCGCCTGGGCTCTCTACGCGAACGCGCCAAGAGGGACGCGAACGCATAGAGGAAAGGGGAGCTGGGGGCCGGGGAGTCGTTTGGCCTATGCGAACGCACAGGGCAGCCTGCGAACGCGGAGGGTTGGGGCAATTGCCCTTCGCGAACGCAGTGTGTCACGAACGCAGAGAAGAAAAATGGGCATGGGCAGATTGTTTTAAAAACGAGATTTTTGGCAATTTCTTCATTCTTTCATTTTATGTGGCGATTTATGGGAGCTTCAAGGGAGGATTTTCGTCAAGCATCACTAGGTAAGTGATTTCTTTCCATTTCTAAAGTAAATATATGGTCTTGCATGGAATTAGACATGGAAATTTGTATAAATTTGGGATTTTAGGGAAAGACCTAGAATTTGGTATTTTGGACTATTACCATGAATTTGAGCATGAAAATTAGAGTAAATTATGTATATGAGTTAGTAAAGTTATGGGTAATCATTATCTTCGAAAAATCTCCGAATCGGGGCACGTGGGCCCGACGGCATTTTGGTCAACTTTTCGAGCGGAGTTGGGAATTTATATAATTTGAATTGTTACAAGTATTAGAGTGAAATTTTCATTGGTTTGGCGTTGTTTGGCTAGCTTTGAGCGTTGTGCATCAATCAAAGTCGTTGGAAGGGCTTGGGAGCCGGTTATGGAATTTCGGAGCGAGGTAAGTCTCATGTCTAACCTTGTGAGGGAGAATTGTCCCCATAGGTAAAATAATTAAATATGTGCTACTATTTGTGGGGGCTACGTACGCACGAAGTGACGGGACTCCGTGCGTAGCTACTAGTTATGCCTATTTCCGGGTAACTTTAGGCCTAAATCATGCTTTGTTGTTATTATATCTGATTTGTATTTATTGTTTGCTTTGAGAAGAAGCTAGATTGAGAATACTTATTAAATAATTTTAAAAAGAATCAAAAATTTGTTACAAAATGGGAATCTTGAAAGTTTTCACAGAAAGTTTATGTCTTGGAAAGAAAAGGAAGAATACTTTAATAACTCGAGAAATTTATGTGTAACCGCGTCGCATGTACTATTCGTGAGCGGGGTAAATCCTCCTACCACACTCTTATGGGATCGGTCCATTCGCCTCGGCATGACTTATGTACCACACTCTCATGGGAGCGGGTCGTTTGCCTCGGCAAGTTAATAGATGCATCTATGGTTCACGCCGTTCTACCCTTCGGTAGTGCACCGTTTACTTTTATGTTGGATCGGGCCGTATGCCTCGGCATTTCCTAAGTACTTACTATCTCCATTGAATCGTGCGTAATGTTCGGCTATAAGCCAGTGAATCTGAGGGTTCTCCCCTTAATTGTAGTATAACAACCTATTTGGGTGAAACCGTATCTATGTATACGTTTGTTTACGGAAGGAAATTTCTAATTGAGAGCTGAGTAAATTGTAAGGAGGGAATCGTACCATGTGACTTATTCTCGTTTGTTATATACATTTACTCTGTTTCATATTTATTTATTTCGTTACTATACTTGATATTAATTGACCTCTAGCAAGTGTCAAAGTTGACCTCTCGTCACTACCTCTTTGAGGTTAGGCAGGATACTTACTGAGTACACGTTGTTTTCGTACTCATGCTACACTTGCTGTGCATTTTTATTGCACATGTACATTCATAGCCGGTGGCCCTGCTTGACGCAGCGATGTGGCTGACTTGGAGACTTAGACGAGTTGCACCATCCAGAGACGATCCGCAACCGACAAGGTCTCCCTTAGATGTATTGTACTTTACTTTTAAATTCCTTGTCCAATTGTATTTCAGACAAGCATTGTAGTATCTGTATAATTCTTAGAAATTTGCTCATGCACTTGTGACACCAGGTTCTGGGATTCATTACGGGATTTATTTACTATTTAAAATTTGCTAAAATTGTTATTGTTTACTTAGTAGAAGTTCGATAATTATTATTTAAGAAAATAAAAAAGGAATGATTTCAAAATATTATAATAAAGATTTCATTAATTATTAAGTGTTGGCTTGCCTGACCGTGGGGTACGACGCCATCACGACCTTTATGGATTTTGGGTCGTGACAACGTGGTATCAGAACACTAGGTTCCCTCATGTTTCACGAGTCATGAGCAAGTCTAGTAGAGTCTTGTGGATCGGTACAGAGACGCCTGTACTTATCTTCGAGAGGCTACAGGGCTGTTAGGAGTACTTCCCTTCTTGATTCCTCGTCGTGCGGTTTAATTCCTTTCAAGGCTTATGCTTGCATTCCTTCTTACTCAATCTTACGCGTCGCGAAGCTCTTGCTATAAATCTGGAATAGAGGAATCGTAATGGTGCCTCAGATGAGGTGCATAATGTTTCTCCCTGCGAAGTTTATTGGGGCTATTGTTGTTACTCTGCGGAAGGGTATTATGTTGTTTCAGATCAGTAGATGTGTTTCTGAGAGCTTTGAGGCTATGCTCAGGTTGTTATGATGCTTACGATTTGGTTATCACGTGGTGTTGATATGATGGTAGAATGCTTGCCCATATGTCAGGGTAATGAATGATTTTAAGGGAGGTCTTCTCGGAGCGTGATTTCGAGATTTCAGTATTTTAGTTCCGGCAGAGGAAGAGCAATTGGGCTATGAATGTGAAAGTTTGGGTGGTAAAATAATAAGACTTGGTGTTTTCAAGTGAGGTGGAATTTTCATTGGTAATGTGATATCGTCGTCTTTGATCAAATGGAAGGTGTTAAGTTCGTCGGTGCCATTGTTTCTTATGTTGCATGGGGTCCGAGTATTGCGAAGAAGTATTGAAGAAGCGGCTACCAGAAATCGTGGTGTGCGGTGGTTCAATATTGAATAAGTATTGCTAATGAAGGCATCTCGAGAAAGATGATCTTCAGAGAGTTTGAAGTCGTGGTGATCTACCGGTTTAAGAGCTACAAAGAATGATATTGAATTGAGGCATCAGTTGGGCAGCATACGATGAAGGAAGACATGTGAGAAGTGTCTGGCGGCGGCTAAATTTCTAAAAGGCCAGGTGTAAGAAAAGGAAGTTAGGTAGCGCTTAAAGGAATGAGTTTAACTAAAGTGGGAGAGTGGCAGTGTAGCATATGAGTTCAGTGGTAAGACAACTGCCTATCTTGAGGAGAAGTTTGGAGTGATTTGAGAATTTTAGTGGACAGTGGTTGGGTCCACGAGCTTAAATTGAAATGTTGGTTATTTCGGCGAAGGTTGGATACAACAGAGAGGAGTTGTTAGGGATGAAGAAGGATGCAATGTGGCGGCGAAGTTGAAGATATTGTCGCGCATTTAATAGATGTGCATGAGGAGCAGACAGACTAGTAAAGTTGGTGAATGAAGAAGGGCGTAGGGTGGGGTATTGATGTCATAGAGATTGTGCAGTGTAGCGTCATTGGAAGGTGTCAGTTGGTAATTTCCACAAGTGGGTTATCTCTTGTGAGCAGGTTAGCGGTCGTGTGGCTGGCAAGCTTCTGCGAGGAATTCTAGTGGTTATTCGGTAGGAGGCTGAATACGTGAATGATTCTAGAGAGTTTGAGTATTCATGAAATGCTAATATGAGGATTTAGAAGAAATTGACGGATTGGTTGAGAAAGATCATGTCAGCAAGGGAGAAAGGATTTCAGTGGGGCCTAGAGTGGTGCAAGGAGTAGCTTCTGGCTAAGTGGGAGAGTCCCACTGCCTGCGATTGGGTTGTAGGATTATCTTCTCATGGGCTTGCGGATTATCAGGGTATTGGCAAGTTATTGCAGCTAAGAGGAGAGGAGTAAAATGGCAATTACGCATGAGGTTTGATAAATGCGTGCAAGGGTTGGCCCTATTGGACCAGGGTTAGGCTTTGGAAGATTCAGAATTCGTGCTTAATGCATAGGCGAGTTATAAGGGTAGTGACTCAGTCACGTGCTTCATTGAGAAGGTGTTCGTGTGCTAGAAGAGCGTTGGAGTTGATTGTAGTCGGGTCCATTCAGAGTGGGTGACTCTCAATAAGGTCCTAATGAATTCGAAAGTTAAGAATATGGTGTTTAAGGGTTTCAGGCAGCAGTATGTTTAAGAATTGAGCTTTTGCAGCATAATTTCTGAGAAAAAGAAAAATGGTTGGAGTGTTCTATGATATTTTCAGCGTGCAGGATAGTATTGGAGGAGTGAGGGAAATAAACTCCGGATTGTAGAAACATTATCAGGATGAGCGTATCAGTCGGAGGTGAATACGCACAAGGAGGGTATGAGACAGTATGGTCTCGTAAGTCAAGGCCACTCGGGATGAGTGAGGATTGAGTTGTTATCTGTCGAATGGGGTTGCTATTATGTCTGAGGCAATTAAGGATGATTAAAAGAAGATAGATTTATTAGCCATGGTTGAATGCGCATGTGCGGAAGTGATGAGTTCCTTCGGTGTGATTAAGTTATGCATGTGGTTTGTGCCGGTGTATGCGAGGTATGTCAGCCGCCGTAATAGAATTTATTCAGAATATTCCAGTATTATGGCTTGTCAGGTGTAGGCGGATTCCCAAAAGGATTAAGGCGATATAGGATATCCCTTAAGGATTTGCATGTATTGTGATTATGAGAATTCACTCGTGTGTTGTTATGGTTCTCTTGAATTGAGGTAAGTAAAAGGTTTCTATATGATGGAGTGTTCACCCTATTAGTGGTTCAGGAGTTATGATGGAATTCTTGCGCTATCTCATATTGGCATGTTAGGTGCGGTAAGTAGTATGTAACTGGAAGTAAGGATCGAGGTTGCGGTTCGGTGTTGACAAGGGTATCATGAGCTCGGATGAGCAAGAAAAAAAAGGGATTTGAATGTTTAGAGTAAGCTGGTGTTTTCTTCAGTGTCACCTGAGATCGGTGTTTGGTGAGAAAGGCTTGCACCCTGGGTATGGGTTCTTGATTTTTTTTACAACGTTAGTGTGGTCGGTGGTATGGATGTGCAGACTTGTTACCTTGTGTGGAAGGACGTGAGAGCATGACCACGAGAAGATCGTATGAGTGCGACATGTAGTCACTCAATGGATTGAAGATTTAAGCTGAATATAAGGAAGTGTAATATTGCTTATTTGAGAATATTACGCCTTGAAGGCATTCGATTCATTTGGTTGTGGGCTCCATGTGTTTCAGGTGTGTTCATTTAAGTATGGCGCTCCTCAAGGAGGGGTGTTGGAATATCAGATGTTGTTCCGTCTTCGTCAAATTCATGTAATATTATAATTGTGCCGTATGAGTTGTGAAACGGCTTGATAATTCCCTATGTGTTGAGTCTCCGTGTAGTGATGACGTTATGTGAGCAGGAGAGCTCTTGAGATTCAGAGTGTGTATATATATATATATATATATATATATCGTGCCTCAGTTGTGATTAAGTTTTGTAGCATATGGCTCTATCAGTCTCCCCAGGATAGGTATTATGCACTTAACGTGCTTGTGACCGATATTCAATAATTTGTAATAGTAAGCAATTCAGCTCCGTGTATATCTCCTTATGTAAATTTTATGATGGGATTGGGTGGCACGCCGCCACGTGTATGTTATGTGGATCAGGTTGCACGCCGCAACAGTGTGATGTTGAGTACGGTGCCCTATAATTATTTTTCTTGTGTTTTACTTCCTATTTTATGAGGAAAGTTCATATTAGTTGCGTGAGTCGAGAAGTCCCTTCCCGAGTTATTTCCTTATGTATCACGTTCGAGTTGTGGCCTATTGGCGCATTGTGGCATCGTGCGAGACTGTTGGTCATGTCTGGGGTGATTGGTCGGTTGAGCAGTTTATACTAGGTGAGACGAGACTATTTGATCAGGGATTAGTGCGATAAGATTTTTGTGAAGTATAGTAAAGAACAAATACCAGTATTTGGATAGTAATGAGGTGATGATTTTTAGTCAAAAAGGAAAGATTCAATGTTTGGTTAACTCTGCAGTAGGTTGTGAATTTCTACACATCTCCTCCGTTGCGGTAGTATCGTCAGCATTATAGCATGATGTATATATATATCAGAAGATGCATCGGGAACATCAGATTCATGAAATTTTGGCTATTAAGGTTCAAGGAATGTCATTGTGGTTAGATGGTGAATTATGCGATCCATGGTGCTAATTCGGCAAAGGTACGCAGTCGTGTTCTGGTACCTCGTGTGGTAGTTGATACGGTGTTCATATATTGAAAACATGCCTGGCAGAGAATTTCAGGTGTTGGAACTGGGTTTTGAGCTTATTGTATGGATACAAAAGGATATCTTCAAATTTAATCAATCTAATGTTCTCAACTGGGTTGTGGTAGCACGGGCAGATGCACGAGGTGTTAAACAGTGATTTCAGATAACTCCAGAGTAGTTCTTAGCACGTGCGAGGACGAACATATGTTTAAGTGGGAGAGAATGTAACGACCCAACCGGTCGTTTTGAGCTCCAGCTCGTCGTTCAGCAGTTTGAGGTCATGACCAGCTTCGTTTCAGGTATTATGATTCGCAAGCGTGGTCGGAGTTGAAATTCGGGAAGTTCAGAGTCAAATTGGAAAGCAAATTCTCATTTCGGAAGCCTTAAGTTGGAAGAATTGACTAAGATCGGAATTTGGAGTATACGACGTCCGAATCAGGATTTGAAGGTTCCAGCAGGTTCGTATGATGATTTCGGACTTGGGCGTATGTCCGGATTGTGTTTGGATAACCCGGGAGTGTTTCAGCGTATATTGTGGAAGTCATCATTTTAGAAGAAATTCCCTAAGTCTGGGTTGAAGTGCATTTCAGTGATATTGATGTTCGTTTGGGATTCCGAGCCTGGGAATAGCTCCGTATGGTTATTCTGGAGTTGGGAGCGCGTTCGGAAGTGAATTCGGACGTCCATAGGTTATTTTGAAGTCATTTGGCTAAAGATAGAAATTTGAAGGTTTTTGAGAAATCCGACCTGTAGTGGAAATTTTGATATCGGGGTCGGAATGAGATTCCGGAAGTTGGAGCAGGTCCATAATGTCGAACATGACTTGTGTGCAAAATTTGGGGTCAATCGGACGTGATTTGATGGGTTTCGACATCGAATGTAGAAGTTGGAAATTTCAAAGTTCATTAAGCTTGAATTGGAGAGCGATTCGTGGTTTCGGCGTTGTTTGATGTGATTTAAGGCCTCGAGCAGGTTTGGGGGATGTTATGGGACTGAGTCGTTGTCACGACCCGAAATCCCACCTTCAGGACGTGACTGTGTCTAATGTCGAACCCGCTAGACAAGCCAACGTGCACAAGTAATCTAACATTTGCAACCCAATTCAATAGTAGTAAAGAAAATACCTTTAAAAAATCTTAACAGAAATAATGAAACACTTTAGAATTTTAACAGCGGAAATGTAATAGAAATCCGAAAATGCAAAGTGAAATAGTAAAATACATAACGCCGCATAAGCCCAAAATCAGGGTGTCACAACTTAAGAACTGTCTAAACAGAGTGCTAAATACAGAGTCTGAAAAGAAATACACCATTGTCTCTAAACTAGGTGAAAATATAAGACAATAAGGAATCCAAAGGCAGGAGAGACGCCAAGGCCCACGAACGCCAACGGTTATACCTTGAAGCTCTGGGTGGACTGAAGGTGACTCCCTCAATGCGGGGTCTGCACAACATTAAGAAGTGCAGTGTAGCATCAGTACAACCGACCACATGTACTGAGTGAGTGCCAAGCCTAACCCCAGCCGAAGTATTGACGAGGCTAGACTTGACAATAACGATAACCTGTCCTATTCTACAGCAGGTAACAGGGATAAGACAAGGCAAGAAATAAGCAGACAAGTAAGGGATACACGAGCAGTAAAGGGGGAACAAGTGAGATGAAGCAGTTAAATTGGCATATAGGAATAAACAAGAAAGGCTTTAACACAATTGCCAATGAAATGAATATAAATGCCAGAAATACAATAATGGCACGGTATCACCCTTCGTGCTTTTACTCTCGTCCTTACTATAAAAAACATGATGTAACCAATGTGAAACATGGCACGACATTAACCTTCGTGCTTTTAATCAATGTAAATCATAGCACGGCATCACCCTTCGTGCTTTACACTCTTCCTCACCAAACAATGATAGATATAATGGCAAGGAATACAACATAGTGGAAATACAGTTCAATATCACCCGGCAAGGGGAAAACATCAATCAATTTCACAACAAGTGTCCGGCAAGGGTCTCAGCTATAACCAATCATTACAAATATATCCTTAACAGTTGGGTTTTCAATCAAACCAATATATCATAAGTTCATCAACCAAGATTTCCAACAACAACGACTTCCAAGTAGAGACAAGTTCATAATATAACGAACATGGAAGTAATAACAAGATTTTTATCAGAAATAGACTCACGGGCATGATTGACACACAATGCATAGGTACTCGTCACCTTACCTATGCGCTGAACATGATAAACACTTAGCACATAGCATACAATACCTATTCCCTCACCAAAGTTAGGCAAGACACTTACCTCGGGTCCAAAATATAGCAATCAACCCTCTAACACCGCATTTCCTTTTGAATTAAACTCCGGAACAACAAAATCTAGACATAATTAACTTAAGTATATCAATAATGACTCAATAACACAATCCCATAGCCTAAATACACAATTCCTAGCATTCTTCCCAAAATTCCAAAATCCGACCCGGCCCGCTTGGTCCAAACACGAGGCTCGGACCAAAATCGGATCACCCATACCCCCACGAGTTAGAATATATAATTTGTTTTGAAATCCGACCCCAAATTGGGGTTGAATTACCCAAAATTCCATAAGCCCTCTACCCAAAACCCCTAATTTCTACCTTTAAAACCCTAGGATTTTTGGTGATAATTGATGAAAAACCTTAGAAAGTTGAAGGAAAATCAGTTAGTGAGCACTTACCTATGAGTTGGGAAGAAAATCTCTTGAGGAAATCACCCTAGGTCTTCTACTTTTGAGAAAAAATGTAAGAAAGAACGTCTGAAATTGTTTTTAAAAAAAATTATTGTTCGACTCTCGCACCTGCGGTACAGGGGTCGCACCTGCGATCTCGCAGGTGCAGGAAAGAGGTCGCACCTGCTGAATGGGATTTTAAATCATCCTATGGACTTATTCAAGATTTTAAATCACCAAAATATCATCGAAAACAAGGGATTAAACCTCAAAACTCACATAATTTCCTTAAAATTTCATAAAGCCTAATTATTCCAATTTTGATCCGAAACACATCATTTCAAGTCCGTTTTCCCGAAAACCCCAAAAAAAACTCTCTCCTCTCGTTTTCTCTCTCTAGGATGGCGATTTAGAGCTTCCCATGGCAGCCATCGCCTCTCCCCAGCCTTTGGCTGCGGGAGAGAAAAATCCCAGCCCTAATGAAGTTAATCCAAACAATAACAATGTTATAACGTATGCAACTCGCTTAACTCACAAGCAATCTGCCGCTCCTCTCACAAAAACGAGTTTGAAGCCAACTGAACTTGTTCATGGAGTTCCTACCATTCAATTCTCAATGGATGAACGTGAAGAATTTGCTAAGGAGGAAGGATTACATCAAGCAGTGGTCATTAAAATATCCAGTACTGCACCAAATTTGCAAGTTTTAAGAAATCTTCTGCCGAAAATCATTGGCATAAAAGGTAATTGCTTGGTAGGTTTATTGGCTCAACGACAACTGTTAATTCGTTGTGATCAATATGAAGATTTTGTCTGTTGTTTGGCAAGAGCTGTGAATTATTTTCAGTATAATGGAAAAGAGCATCAATATCGAGTTTTTCCGTGGAGTGTTGGATTTAATCCTAAAGAAGAAACCTCTAGGGCAGCCATTTGGATATCATTACCAAACTTGTCGCCTGAACTGTTTGCTCACAAGGATCTACTGTCGATTGCTGCTTCTGTGGGAAAACCTATTTCTATTGATAAAGCAACCCAAATAAGATCTCGTCCAAGCACAGCAAGAGTGAAGGTCGTTCTGGATTTATTGGACAAACTGCCAGAGAAGGTGCGACTTCAATATGTTGATTCAACAACTGGTAAGATAGTAGAAGAGTTCCAGGAAATTATTTATGATAATTTGCCATCATATTACTTCCATTGCAAACACCAAGGTCATGAAGAGGTAGAATGTCGTCTGTTGAAATCAAAATCAATAGCAGCAGTTCAGCATGTGGATGATCATGTCGAGGAAATTGTTCAAAATATTGAAAAACTACAGGGTGATGCCAGGGATTTTTTGAATGCAAAGAAACAACTAAATTTGGAGGCTTCTATAGCTATGAATGCAACTGGTGATGGTACAGTTGCTACAGGTGTTAAGGCAGTGGTCGAGGACGTTACGCACCCTCAAAATTTGGTTGATGATCAAGCTACTGCTGGTGTTCAAGCAGCTCCTTTGAGGGTTGGAATTACTGGTGGTGATCGAGCTAATCCAGGGATTCGAATTGTTAATGATCGAGGTGTGGAGAATGTACAAGATGGAACAAACGATATGATTGCTGAAGAAAAACAACCAGCTGTGAAGAATTTTCCTATGGTTTTAGAAAAGGAAAAACAGGATGCTAAGGGGCCTGGTTTTGATCCTGTGCAAGCAAGATTTCCTTCAGGTATGGAGGAGAAGGAAACTAGGACTCTAGAATCTGCTAAGCAGGAGCACAAGACAGCTGTGAAATCTGGACAATGTCATAGACCTTTAACTATACATGAGGATTGTGCTAATAATGCACCTAACGTGGTCCAGAACTCAGGGAATGAAAAATATGGGCAAAAGAGTGCCTTGATGGAAAATAGAACTGGAAATACAATTAAGGATGGTAAGGTGGAGATCAGACCAAAAAGAAAGGAGATTGGAATGAGGTAACATCGAGAAAATCCGCTACAAAGAAGGGGGGTTCGCCAAATCGACAGAACCAAGCTGGAAATAACAGCAACATGGTTTCTAGTTCAAATCATTTTGATCTTCTTGCTGCTAGTGGAATCCTGAAGGTGATGCAACAGGTTTAAATGATAATTTGATGTCCAAACAAATAGTTCCAATGTTCAGTAATGAAAGAGGAGGACAAGACAGTGTTGTTGCGGCTAAAAAACTGGATGTTGGACGAAATAATTTGGGTGATGAACTTATGGGCAACCAAGCCCACAGTTCCAATGCACCTACGTTGCATTTCTCCGATCCTCATGTTGAACGAATAATCAAAGATGCACAGAAAGAAATGATAATGAATCGAGTTATGGATAAACAACCTTTGGTCGCTTTGAACACATCCGTATTTGATGTCCCTTCGCAATCGTTGGAGTCTTGTGGGCAGCTAATGCTCTCTACTGGGAATAACAATGAAGTTATACAAGCTAACGTGAGAGGGATGGCTATCAAATCTAGGCTTTGGGCTAACCAACGTGAGGAGGATGATGACGAGGACTGGGGAGATGGTTTTGATGGATACTCATCGGAAGAGGCTGAGCAAGAGGCTGCTATGGACAGTGCTCGTGAGGAGATTGAACCTTTAGCAATGCCACAACTTGATGGAGCTATAGCAGTGAGTCCCAAGAGTAATTTAAACATCAATGCTCCATTGTTTATTCCTAGAAATTCTCCTACAAAAAGTTTGAGTAAAGCTGCCACAACATATACAAAAGAGATTGGTCATACGGTGCAACAGCAACTTAATCCTAAACAGTCTATTACAATTGTTAATGATCAAAAAACAGCAGCTTTAAAATCTGGGCAGCAGCATAATTCAACGGCTAACATAGGGGGTGATCAACATGTAACAGCTTCACCTCCAGGACAGCAGCAGCAATTGGT
>ML291379.1:12095-170427 GCA_005239495.1 Nicotiana undulata | reverse complement strand
ATGAGCCACCAAAATCAATCACACAAGCCCGTAACATATCCTCCAATATCTGAATAGTCCGTTATAACTGACCGTCGGTCTGAGGGTGAAATGCAGTGCTCAACTCTACATCAGTACCCATACCTTTCTGTACGGCCCTCTAAAACATGGATGTGAACTGAGTACCTCTATCAGAATTGATAGAAATTGGAACTCCATGCAACCGGACAATCTCCTTAATGTAAATACTAGCTAACTGCTCTGAAGTATAGGTAGTACTAACAGGAATGAAATGCGCGGACTTGGTCAATCTATCCACAATGACCCAAATAGCATCAAAACCCTTCGAAGTCCGTGGAAGCTCAACTACAAAGTTCATAGTAATTCGCTCCCACTTCCACTCTGGAATATCTAACCTCTGAAGCAAACCACCTGGCCTCTAGTGCTCATAGTTGACCTGCTGGCATTTGAGACACCGTGCTACATACTCAACAATATCTCTCTTCATCCGCCTCCACCAATACTGTTGTTTTAGATCTTGATACATCTTCGCGGCACCCGGATGGATAGAATACCGCGAGCTGTGAGCCTCTGTTAATATCATCTATCGAATACCCTCTACATTGGGCACGCATATACGGCCATGCATCCTCATAACTCCGTCATCACCATTAGTCACATCTCTGGCATCACCCCGACAAACTCTATCCTGAAGGACTAATAGGTGCCGGTCATCATACTGTCGTGCCTTAATCTGATCAAATAAAGAAGACCGGGAAGCCATGCTAGCTACCACCCGTGGAGGATCTGACAAGTCCAATCTCACTAACTGACCCGCTAAAGCCTGAACATCAAGGGCTAAAGGTCACTTTGCTGCTGAAAGATAAGCTAGACTTCCCAAACTCTCGGCTCTACGACTCAAGGCATCGGCCACCACGTTGGCCTTCCCCGGATGATATAAAATAGTCAAGTCATAATCCTTGAGAATCTCCAACCATCTCCTATGTTGATAATTCAAGTCCTTCTGCCTTAGCAGATACTGCAAACTACGATGATCGGTGAAAATCTCACACTGCACTCCATACAAATAATGCTGTCAAATCTTTAAGGCATGAAAAATGGAACCTAACTCAAGATCGTGCACTGGGGTAATTCTTCTCGTTCACCTTTAACTCTCTCGACGCGTAGGCAATCACCCTACCGTCCTGCATCAACACTGCTCCCAATCCAACTCTAAAAGCATCACAATAGACCATATAAGAACCCGAACCAGTAGGCAACACTAATACCGGAGCTGTGGTTAATGCTGACTTGAGCTTTTGAAAGCTCTCCTCACATTCATCGGACCATCAGAATAGAACACCTTTCTGTGTCAATTTGGTCAGAGGTGAAGCAATAGAAGAAAATCCTTCCACAAAGCGACGGTAGTAACCCGCCTGACCAAGGAAACTCCGAATCTCTGTAGCTGAAGACGGTCTAGGCCAACTCTGCATCGCCTCAATCTTCTTCGGATCAACCTGAATACCCTCACTAGACACCACGTGCCCGAAGAAAGCTACTGAACCAAGCCAAAACTCACACTTAGAGAATTTTGCATAAAGCTTCTCCTCCCTCAATCTCTGCAACACGATTCTCAAGTGTTGAGCATGCTCTTCCTGGCTACGAGAATAAACCAGGATGTCATCAACGAATACAATAACGAAAGTATCAAGATAGGGCTAAAACACGTTGTTCATCAATTGCATGAACACTGCTGGGGCATTGGTCAACCCAAATGACATAACCAGAAACTCATAATGACCGTATCTGGTCCTGAAAGTCGTCTTCGGAATATCAGAATCCCGAATTTTCAACTGATGATACCCGACCTCAAGTCGATCTTGGAGAATACCTTAGCTCCCTGAAGATGATCAAATAAGTCATCAATACGAGGCAGCGGATAACAATTCTTCACTGTAACCTTATTCAACTGTCTATAATCAATACACGTGCGCATCGAACCATCCTTCTTTTTCACAAACAACACTGGCGCACCCCAAGGCTATACACTAGGCCCAATGAACCCCTTATCTAAGAGTTCCTGAAGCTGCTCTTTTAATTCCTTCAACTCTGCTGGTGCCATGCGGTAAGGTGGAATAGACATAGGATGAGTATCTGGCACCAGGTCAATACCAAAATCAATATACCTGTCAGGTGGCATGCCTGGCAGGTCTGCAGGGAATACATCCAGAAAATCATGGACTACAGGAACAAAATCAACATATGGAGTCTCACTACTAACGTCCCTCACAAACGCAAGATAAGATTCACACCCTTTCTCAACCATACGTTGGGCCTTTAAATAAGAAATCACTCTGCTAGGAACATGCTCTATAGACCCCCTCCACTCAACTCTCGGAACTCCGGGCATGGCTAAGGTAACGGTCTTAGCGTGACAATCAAGAATAGCATGACATGGGGATAACCAATCCATGCCCAGAATTACATCAAAATCGACCATACTCAGTAACATCAAGTCCACTCGGGTCTCCAGACCCCCAATAGATATAAGACACGACCGATACACACGGTCCACAACAATAGTATCACCCACCGGAGTCGAAACATGAACAGAAGTAACTAGAGACTCACGGGGCATATTAAGAAAATGAGCAAAATAGGATGAGACATAAGAGTACGTGGAACCAGGGTCAAATAAAGCCAAAGCATCACTGTGACAAACTGAAATAGTACCTGTAATCACTGCATCTGACGCCATAGCATCAGGCCTAGCCGGAAGTGCATAAATACGTGGCTGGCCTCCACCTGCTCGACCTCCCCCTCTAGGAAGGCCTCTAGCTGCCTGACCACCACCCCTGGCTGCCTGGGTAGGTGGTGATATGACTGGGGCTGAAGCCGAGGGCTGAACCCTCTGCTGAGCTGAACTATTAAGACGACGGGGACAATGCCTCCACTCATGTCCGAACTCTCCATACTCATAACAATTTCCTGGAGCTGGAGATGAAAACTGACGAAAACCCCTGCCACCATGATAACCACCAGACGAACCATGCATAGAAGAACCCTAATAAGATGATGCTCGGGCGAAGCTCTGAGCTTGAAATGCACTAAAAGATTAACGTCCCTGATGAGCATTGCGAGGACCCTGCCCCGACAATACACCATTGTACACTGGCCGAACTGATTATGGAGGTCTAAATGAACGACCTCTGTTAGGCTGAAATTGCCCTCTGGAAGGGGCACCACTGAAATTACCTGATCCCCGAGGCCTCTTGACCTCTTTTTCCTCACGATCCTGCCTACGAACCAACTCAATATCTCGAGCAATATCAATAACCTGCTCAAATGTGACTCCAGACACCCTCTCTCTGGTCATCAAAATCTGAAGGTGATATGAGAGACCATCTACAAACCTCCTAATCCTCTCCCTGTCAGTAGGGACAATCTTAGATGCATGTCTGGCTAACTCAGAAAACCGCATCTCGTACTGGGTGACTGATAATTCTCCCTGGCGCAGCTGCTCAAACTGTTTGCGTTGCTCCTCTCTGTGGGACTGAGAAACATATTTCTCCAAAATGATCGTGGAGAACTGCTGCCAAGTGAGAGGTGCTGAACCAACCGGCCTAAGCCTCTCGAATGACTCCCAACAAGTAAAAGCAGCACCCGTGAACTGAAATGTAACAAACGAGACCCCACTGGTCTCCAAAATACCCGCAGTACGTAGTATCCTCTGGCATTTATCAAGAAAACCTTGGGCGTCCTCACCTTCTGTGCCACTGAAGGTCGGAGGCTTAAGTCTGCTGAACCTCTCCAACCTACGCTGCTCATCCTCAGGCATAGTAGCGACCACAAAATCCTGAGCTGGAGCAACCGGTTAAACTGGGGCTGCTCCTGGTGCCTGAATACCCCGTACCACCTGCTCAGGTGTGCGGGCATCTGGAGTCTGATTGCCTCCCCCGATCTGAGTTGTATTGGCAGTAGTGGACATACAAATTGCCTGAGCTAAACTGGAACACACCGTCAATATCTGAGCCAGGGTCTCCTGAAGACCCGGAATAACAATAGCCATTGTCGGTGCCTGAGCCTGTTCCGCTGGAGAGCCATCGGTGGGAACCTGATCCTGAACAATAGGGGGATCCTGTGGTACTACCCCTGCTGCTGCCTGGGCTGGTCCGCTACCTCTACCACGGCCTCGACCCCTTGTGGGTATGGCTGGTGCCTGGTCACCCTGATCGGTATTGCGTGTCCTCACCATCTGGGAGAGAATGAAACAACGTAAGTTTAGATTTCAAGAATCAATAGATTGGCACGAAAGAGTTCAAGAAAAATAGAGATGTTTCCTAAGAGTTCTGTAGCCTCTCGAGGATAAGTACAGACGTCTCTGTACCGATCCGCAAGACTCTACTAAACCTGCTCATGACCGTTGAGTCCTATGTTACCTAGTGCTCTGATACCAACTTGTCACGACCCCAAATCCTAACAGGCCGTGATGGCGCCTATCGTGGAACTAGGCTAGCCAACCATCACATTACTACGCTTTTGTTCAATTATAACAGTTCACAATTAAATAATAAGCATGCAACCATCGCATCAATTAATATAATTAAGTCTTAACGTCCCAATAATAGTTTAACCAACCTCCCAAGAACTGGAGTAAATAGTCATGAGCATCTAAAAATAAATAAATTTAACTCTGCTAAAACTATAATATGTATCTCTGAATCAAATGCTAAGACTAAATGAGGAAGGAAAATGGAGAAGTTGTGGATGCTGGACAACTACCTCGAAAGCCCATGAAATGTTGTTATCGAACCTGCGTCAGCTACTGCTGCGAGCTGGTACCTGGATCTGTGCACAGAGGANAAATCACCATGTAGTATTCATCAAATAATAAGTTCGAAATCAGTTCCAGAAATCCCTTGAAAACAAGTGCAATATCAGTATGTCTCAATAAAATTCTCAGTAAAACCAGTTTGAAAACGAAGTAACTCATAATTTGAAAACTCAGTAAAAAAATTCATAAACTGCCCCTCGGGCCATAATCATTTCTCGTAACAATTTCTTTCAGTATCAGCCCATCAGGCAACCTCACAATCACTCTGCCCATCAGGCATCACTCAATCGGTACCGGCGCTCACTAGGGGTGTGTTATAGACTCCGGAGGGGCTCCTACAGCCCAAGCTCTATAATAAGCCACAGCATGGAATAAATCACACACAGTATAGGCCCGCATCCTCACTCATATCATATCATCCTCACAATGTAGTCCAGCAGCCTCACTCATATCATATCATCCTCACAATATAGGCCAGCAGCCTCACTCAGTCAGACACTCTCAATTTTCCCTTCAGGCCAAAAATATACCGGGTTCTCGACCCAAAAATAGTGTTTCATTTTCAAGAAGTAGTATCAAAATACTCTGAGTATCAAAACAATTTCACATAAAGGACTGAGTGAAAAATCATAACATACCAGTGAGGAAAATAGTAAAACAAATCCCCTAAGGGGTAAACAGATCGTCACTAGGCCCCAAACATGGCTTACAGCCCAAAACATATCATAATATATAAATACTAAATGAGTAAAGGCTTAAAAATCGGTTTCGCAACTCAATAGTCGCCTAAATAGGAAAGATGTTTCCAAAGCTTCCACCTTTTCATTTCAAAACCCGTGAAAGGGTGCATAGTCCGGGGTTTCATACCCTCAGGACAGGATTTAAAGATATTACTTACCTCAGAACTAGCGCGGAATTATTCCGCAATGCTCTTGCCTCTCGAATCAACCGCTGAAGGCTACAAATCTACCAAGTTCAGATTTTTATCATCAATATGTGCTTAAGGAACAATTTCCAATCGAAAGATATCATATTTAATTTAAAAAACCGAAACCGGTCAAAACTCGACCTCGATCCCGAAACTCAGAAATATTTATACCAAAATGTTCTTCGTCCTCTCACGAGTCCGTACATATAAAGAACACCAAAATCGGAGTTCGTTTGACCCCTCAAATCGACCCTTGAAGGTCTCATAATCTCAAGACCTAAAACCCAATTTTTCTACTGATTTTCCATGAATTTACACTGGTTTTATGCTCTATAATCACCCATAATCGAGTTTTAATGACTAGAACACTTACCTCTATGAAGAACAAGAATTTCCCTCTTCAAAATCGCCCCCAAGAGCTCTTTTCCGTACAATAATGGTGTAAAAAGGGGTTTAAGTCGCGGAGGAAATATTTAAATACTGCCCAGTTAATTGTTCTCCGCGATCGCAGCTTTTCCCCTGCGATCGTACAGTGCACTCACTTCGACCTCCGCGATCTCAGCCCCAGGCACGCGATCGCACAGTGCTTTTGACCAACGACCCCACGCGCCTATAACAACCCTACGCGATCGCACTCTTCCTCACGCGACCGCGCTGGCTTACCTGCTCGACCTCTGTGATCGCGGGCACACCTATGCGATCGCAGAGTATAAATTCTACCCCATCTCAAAATGCTTGTTAGCCACCCGGAATCAATCCCGAGCCCCTCGAGACCCCAACCAAATATACCAAAACATCCCATAACATCATTCAAACTTAGGCTCACTCTCGAAACACCAAAACTAACATCAAAACACCAATATTACATCGGATTCAAGCCTAAGAACTTTGATATTTCTAAAATTCACCAACGATGCCGAAACTATCCAAATCAACTCCGATTGACCTGAAATTTTGGATACACATCCAAAATGACATTACAAACCTGTTCCAACTGTCGGAATTTCATTCCCACCCCGATAGCCTATTTTCCACTGCCGACCGGAAATCTCCAAAAAATAACTTTCGCCAATTCAAGCATAATTCTACACCGGACATCACAAAATTATTCTGAACATATTCCTAAGTCCCAAATCACCTAACGAAGTTATTCGAACCATAAAATCCACATTCCGAGGTCGTTTACCAATAAGTCAACTCTTAGTTGACTTTTCCCATTTTAAGGCTATTTTTAAAGGCTAATTGTCTGAACTCCCACTACAACCATTTGATTTCAAGCCTATCAACTCTAGTACATCAAATACAGTATAACTAATCTATAACAAGTCAATAACAAAAATTATAATGTAGGTTTTACGTAACGACGGACCGAGTTGTTACACTGTAGCAACTATTAAGTTGTGTATTTGATTATAAACCATATGATATTTCATGTTTAAAGATTATTACTATGTTTTGGCAGAATGCCGTTTTTGGGCCTCGTGCCATGTGTTTGGACCCCTTGGGGGCTTTTTACTGCTATTCCTCATTATGTTGACTTATGATTTACACTCAGTCATATTATGCTTAACAGATTTCGAACTCAATCTCCTTTACACTATTTTGATGCGTAAAATGATATTTTTGGGTCGAGTACCCCGTTTTTATGATATCCCGAGTGGCTTTTGAGAGTTTTCTAACTGAGTGAGGCCGAGAGCCTATGTTGTGAGGAGTATATATAGATCGGGTTGCACGCCGCAGCAATATATATATATATATATATATATATGGATCGGGCTGCACGCTACAGCGAGATATATGGATCAGGCCGCACGCCGCAGCGATATTGGGTCGGGCTGCACGCCGCAGCGAAATAGCACTTGGGCTGTAGGAGCCCTTCCGGAGTCTGTACACCCTCAGTGAGCGCAGGTACCTACTGAGTGCGAGTGACGAGTGATTGGGAGGCATGAGTGGCTGTGAGGTTGCCCGAGGGACTGATTATAAGTGATTGTGAAGCATACTGAGGGACTGATTCTGAGTGATGCTATGCCCAAGGGGCGGTTTATTATTCATATTTTTGCCTGAGAGGCTACTTATGATTTATATCATTTTACACTAAACTTCTCGGATATTTTATTGAAACTGTTGGAAATTACATTTTTCAAAGGATTTTCACTGAAGTCGTCTTTTTAAGCGTGATGATTTAACGTATACACTGTTGGAAAGAAAGACTGTGCTTAATGTGAATCGATGACTTGATTTTATGTGTTTCTTACTGCTCAGACCTTATTTACTTTCATTGCTACTGAGTTGGCGTACTCACATTACTCTGCATCTTGTGTGCAGATCCAGGTGCTAGGGCGGAGTGAGTTGTCTACATGTTCCAGAGATTACTCGGACATTTGCGAGGTAGTTGCACGCGTCCGCAGCCCTGCTTTCTCCTTCTTACTATTATAGAGTTTATTTTCCAGACTTTTATATTTTCTTTAGATGCTCATGACCAGTGACTCTGGGATTTTGGGTTGTATCTATTATTCGGCATATCTTAGTCTATTTAAAAATGCTTAAATGCAACCTTTATAAATTATCGGTTTAGAAATGATATAAACTGAAGATTCTTATGTTTTGAGCATTGAATTGGCTGGCCTAGTATCACGATAGGCATCATCACGACCGGTGTAGTTTTGAGGTCGTGACATGTAGACTCTAGAAGAGCTAGACAATGTCCATTGTTGATACAACGAATGTGTAGTTAGTTTGTAGTTAAGTTATTTTTTTCTTTTTTCTTGTAGTGGATGAATTCCTGTATTTAGAAGGATGTTTTTGAGGTCTTGTCGTACTAGGACAAGCTAGTACACTTGATGCTCTTAGAATGTAAAGCTTTTAGGTTGGTATGGTAATATTCACGGTTATTACCAAAAAGAGCTTATATTACAAAATTATTCTTATTAGTTATTCTTATTAATTATTATTATTATTATTATTATTATTATTATTATTATTATTATTTAAGTTATTATTTTGATAAATCTTTCTTAATTTTCTAAAATAGACAAATAAAATAGAAAATTTATTTTAGTATAAAGGACTAGTAAAAGAGAACGAAGGAACTTGCAAGCTGAAAAAATTGTGATCAATTTTGAAAAAATGACATTATATAGTCGCTCTCTAAATAATAGTAAAAAATATATTTTTTTCCTGTATATATACATTATGTTGGCACAAGCTAAAATTGATAACAACCCATAATTTCTCACTCACTATCTAGTAGAAACTCTTACCATCAGAATATCAGTAATTTTTAGAAAATTTTACCTCCTATAGCAAAGGTATATACCATATTTATTATAAATCAAAATCATTTTAGAATATAATTTTCTATAGCTATCTTTTATTTTATAGAGAAATAAGTATTTATGGTATATACTACCATTGAGACATGAAATACACTATTTATATTTTTTCCCTCTCATAGACAACTGGACATACCTATTTTTAAGGTGATTGTCGTTATTGTATTCATGAATACATGGCGCGAATACATGTGAATACATGCGCATAAAGCTGGACTGCCCTAATTTTATGCGCTTTTTACTTAAATACATGTGAATACATGCACGTATAGCTGGACTGCCCTGATTTTAGGCGTTTTTTGCTACTATATTCATGAATACATGGCTTGAATACATGTGAATACATGCACATACATCTGGACCGCTCTGATTTTAGGCGCTTTTCAATGTTGTATTCATGAATACAGCAGCGCAAATACATGTGAATACATGCGCGTACAGTTGGACTGCCCTGATTTTAGGCGCTTTTTGTTGTTGTATTCATGAATACATGGCGCGAATACATGTGAATACATGCGTGTACAGTTGGACTACCCTGATTTTTAGGATTTTTTTTGCTGTTGTATTCATGAATACAGTAGTGCAGCACGAATACAGTAGTGCAGCACGAATACAGTGAATTAATACACTATCATAACAACTGAATAGTAGCTATAGAAAGTAATTATGTATATGGTAATTATTCCCCAATAATGCATTTTGTACATCACAATCAACAACTAAACTACGTTATGGACCATCGAACATGAAAGAGATTTTCTAAAAACAAGATATGAAACAAAATATTACATTACTTTGATTCACTATCTTTTTCCTTTTGGTTCCAAAAGGCAACAAAAAGGAGAAATCTAATGTCATTGTATTACATCATCACAGGGAAAATAAAATATCAATGTCTTTTCCATTTCACACCAAGTGAAATGCCCTATAAGACATCACTTTCAAAATTCGTAGCCCAATAATTCTCCATAGAAAATGGAGGTAATCATTTGTTACAGCACATGATTAGCTTTCGCACTAACCATCGGAAGGAATTAATGGCAAATTTGGATTTCTAAAGTCCAAATCGTCTCACTCCTAATATAGGCAAATTATTTGTCCTCTCTCGTTTAACTTTAAATGTACCAGGACTTATCGTAAATTAATTAATATTATCTTTTATTCGAGTTTGAGATTGATAATATGAACAAATTTATATATAAAAAGTTTAGATTAAAAAATATAATTATTGAGAATTCGTATAACCAATCCTAACCCGAATTGTCCCTCGTTAGTGCGTTCTTTTATCGAAAGCAACCCTTCTTTCAAAGATAGGAGGATGAGATCTTTTCTTCCTTCTCTACCTACTGCTCAATACCTTATGCCCCTTAGAAACAAAAGAAATTAGCCTCTTGATCAATCGATTAATTGGCGGGAAGGACCAACGAAGGGTGAAAAACGAAAGACATTTTTTGATCTCCCAGCTAAATAAAAAATGTAATCCATAGGAATTCGATCCTAATTTATTTGGAATATTCTTTTATAAGAGTGTTATGATTTTATTGCCACTTGTGAGAAGAGGAGATTAGCAATGCCTTCTTTACAAGATGTGTGTTTGCTAAGCGTAGTTAGTGATGTGAGGTCAACCTAACTAGTTTTCGAGTTTGTACTTATGTTATTTGAAATTGCGCAATTTTACCATCAACTGTATTTTTGTCTATTTTTACCCAGCAATTAGTAAAATGTTTCAATTATGCTCATTCCACTTAGGACGAGCGACTTAATAGATCCAAAAGCGTAATGAATGATAAAGTTATTCAATTTCCGATATATGTACATTAGACTGTATTTTCTTCTTCTTTTTCACCAAGAAGATCCTAAAATAAAAAGTAAACATAGTAGATCTAATTATTGAATCTTGCAAATTCAAATTATAATAATCTTCTAGGTAATCTTATAGTGGATAAGAAAATTAAATAGACAACATATACAGGTTTAACTACTCATCAAACACCTTGTGGTTTTAAAAAAGATGCACAAATTCTGGCATGGATTATCAATTATTCGTTCGATGTTTAGTTCCCGAACTTTTTCCAAACCAATTTCGTAGTGCGACGTATAATGTTTTCCTCTCACTTGCTCGTTGTAACTTTTTTGTATCTATTTTTATAGTCGAAGTCACGATTTGAAGTTATAAATTTTAAATTTGTCACAAAATTCATAACTCTGTTTAGTTATTTGGTTTGTAAATTAATTTTTCTTTTTTTGGTCAAGAAAATTTTTATTCAACCAACTAAGCATTATGTGTTGGGAATAAACCCCCCACAGAAATAATATTCACGGTAATAAAAGCGGAATAATAACATAGCGCCGAGATACGATAATCAACAATAATAAAAGAGTGACAATGACACCAAGATTTTTACGTGGAAGACCCTTCTGAATAAGGGAATAAACCACGACCCGAGAGGAACAACTGATATCACTATAGTAAGGAATTTTACACTTTGTAGGCTCGAGTAAAATACTACAAAGACCACTACAATACTCAAAAGAAATAACCCTCTTTTGATATTCCCACATCACTACAATATCGCTCACACTCTCTATTTTTCCTCACAAACTATTTTCTTATACCTGTATGTGATGCCTCACTATTTCTTTCTTTCTTTGTTGGTGTGATTGAAGAAGTGAAAGAGCTCCCCTTTTATAGGAGAGCAAAACTTAGTCCCCAAGAATGCTACATGAGAATTATTAATTCTCCTGCACAAATCTTAAACTTTGGCTCCAAGTAAAATCTTCCACCAAAGATCTTTGCCATAGCATAGGCAAAATAAGCATAAGGCTATTGCCAACCAATGGGATGGACCTCACAACCTCCCCCTCCAGTCCCATTCACTTGAAGGAGGCAACACCGGGGTTGCTAGTTTGAGTGCATGCCGACAAGTTCTTTGCATAGCTCGAACTTGTCTCTTGGTACTACCTTGGTCAGCATATCTGAAGGATTCTCACTTGTATGGATCTTCTTGACCTGCATAGATCTATCCTCTATTCTTTCTCGAATCCAGTGATATCTCACGTCGATATGCTTTGTCCTTGCATGATACATGGTGTTTTTGCTCAAGTCTATTGCACTTTAGATGTCACAATAGACTATATATTCCTTCTGGTGCAATCCAAGTTCTTGAATAAATCGTTCCAGCCATACCATCTCCTTGCCAACTTTAGTAGCGGCAATATACTCTGCTTCAGTTGTAGAGAGTGTGACACATTTCTGCAACTTCGACTACCATGATATAGCTCCCCCTGAAAATGTGAACATGTATCTAGTAGTATATTTACGATTATCAATATCACCTGCAATATCAGCATCTGTATAACCCTTCAAGATTGGGTCAGATCCTCCAAAACACAAGCAATCTCTAGTAGTACCTTTCAAGTACCTAAGTATCCACTTGACTGCTTCCCAATGTTCTTTTCCGGGATTTTCAAGGAACCTGCTAACAACACCGACTGCATGAGCAATATCAGGTCTGGTGCATACCATTGCATACATCAAGCTTTCGACTGCTGAAGAATAAGGAACTCTGGCCATGTTCCATTTCTCCTCCATTGTTGTAGGACACATCTTCTTGCTCAACTTCAGATGACCGGCAAGAGGTGTGCTGACTGCCTTAGCACTTTTCATATTGAAGCGTTCCAGTACACGTTCAATGTACTTCTCTTGAGATAGCCACAACTTTCTGCTTGTTCGCTCTCGAACTATCTTCATCCCCAGAATTTGTTGTGTTGGGCCCAAGTCCTTCATATCAAATGACTTGGACAAATCTCTCTTTAACTTTGCAATCAGCTCTTTGTCTTGTCCTACAATCAACATGTCATCCACATACAACAATAATATAATAAAGTTGTTATCAGAAAATCTTTTGAAGTATACACATGGATCAGAATAAGTCTTTATATATGCTTGACTTTTCATGAATGAGTCAAACTTCATGTACCACTGCCTTGGTTCCTGCTTCAACCCATAAATACTCTTATTCAATTTGCACACCATGTGTTTCTTTCCAGCTACTTTAAATCCTTCTGGTTTCTCCATATAAATCTCATCTTCCAAATAATTATGAAGAAATGCAGTTTTCACATACAACTGCTCCACTTCAAGATCTAGGCTAGCTGCTAAGCTCAAGATTTACGAATAGAAGTCATTTTGACAACAGGTGAGAAAATTTTATTAAAATCAATACCTTTATTCTGTTTTAAGCCTTTAACCACCAACCGAGCTTTGTATCTGACCAGCTTGCCATTTTCATCTTTCTTGAGTTTAAAGACCCACTTGCATTTGAGTGGTCTTTTTCCCTTTGGAAGTTCAACCAGCTTGTACGTTCCATTTTTCTATTGAGATTCCATCTCTTCTTGTGTGGCTTTCATCCACCGGTTCTTTTTTGGATGGGACAACACCTCCTTAAGACTTTATGGCTCCCCTACATCACTGGTGAGGACATACTCTGTGGAAGGATACCTACATGACTCAACCCTTGGCCTTTCTGATCTCCTCAGAGGTTGAGGTTGTTCTTCTCCCTGAGTGGGTTGCTCCACTTGCTCGACATCATTATCAAGTTACTCCCCCTTCTCAATAACCTCACCAGGTTGCTCTCCCTGCTCGGCAACCTCGTCGGCCCTACTTTCTACACTTATGGGATTGTTAAAAGTAGAAGAAATGGTAACAAGGTTAGGGATTATACCATTCTTGGCCTTCTCCGACATATTATCAGCAGTTCCAACTTCACTTTCTCGGAAGATTACATATTTGCTTCTGATGAACTTCTTTTTTACAGGATTCCACAATCTTTACCCGAACTCTTCATCTCCATATCCGATGCATATGCAAGGAACGGATTTATCATCCATCTTTGTTCTCCGCTCCTTTGGTACATGTGCAAAAGCTCTACAACCGAACACTTTTAGATGTGAGTAGGACACCTCCTTGTTGGTCCAAACTCTCTATGGGATGTCAAACTCCAATGGAACTGATGGACTCCTATTGATCAGGTAACAGGTTGTATGAACTGCTTCACCCTAGAATGACTTAGGCAGTTTAGCCATTCTGAGCATGCTTCTCACCTTCTCAACAATGGTGCGGTTCAACCTCTCGGCTACGCCATTGTGTTGTGGGTTCCATGAACTGTATTTTCATGTATGATCCCATGACTTGAACAGTACTCTTCAAATTCTCTTGAAGTGTACTCACCTCCATTATCACTTCGGAGACGCTTTAGCTTTCGACTTGTCTCCCTTTCCACCAGAGCATGAAACTTCTGGAAAACTTGAAACACCTTATCTTTGGTTTTCAAGATGTAAACCCACAATTTACGTGAAGCATCATAAATAAAAGTAACAAAATATTTTTTACTGCCCATCGATTCAATTTCCATTGGACCACAAACATCAAAATATACTAAATCAAGCATATTCAATTTTTTTTCAGACGATGTCTAAAATGAGACTCTATGTTGCTTACCAAATAAACAGTAATCACAAGGTTTTACCATTGTACCTTTGGCAAATGATATTAGTGATTTCCTAGAAAGAATATGCAATACCTTCTCGCTCATATGACCCATTCTTTTGTGCCACAAATATGCAGAAATCTCATCTTGTGCCGCGTTCAATTCACCTCGGCATATTTCTGCATTTTTCCTGTACAACGTGCCACGAGCAACTCCCTTTGAAATCACCAATGATCCCTTGGTGAGTCTCCACTTTTGATTTGCAAAATAGTTCTCGTATCCATCTCGGTCTAAAGCAATTCCCGAGATCAAGTTCATCCGCAAATCAGGTACATGCCGCATGCCTTTTAGAACCAATGTGCATCCAACATTTGTCTTAATAAAAATGTCACCAATCCCCGCAATCTTTGAGTAACTTGTGTTACCCATTCTCACAGTGCCGAAATCACCTGCTACATATCTGCAAAAAAGATCTCTTACCGGTGTGGCATGGTAAGATGTCACTGTGTTAACCACCCATTCTGACTCTGGACCACCCAAGTGCATGCATTCCTCTCCGTCATTTATAAGGAGAACAACATTATCATTGTTTTGCATCGTGGCGGTTGTGTTGTCGTCATTCTTCTGGCCACTGGTTTCACCTTTGCCCTTCCTTAGATTTGGGCAATCTCTTTTGCAGTGACCTGGTTGATCGCAATTGTAGCAATTTTTGGCTTTTGATTTGGATCGATTCTTGGACTTCCCACGATCTCCGGATCTATCATAGTTTCTCAAACTCCTTTGATAACTCCTGCCTCTGCCTTCTGTGATGAGAGCATGTCCTTGATTTTCAGGCTTCTTTCTCATCTTCTCATTGAGTAGAAGAGTCGATGTGACATCTTTCAACTCAATAGTAGTTTTACCATGCAGGATGGTTGTTGCCATATTATCGTATGAAGATGGCAACAAGTTCAATAGAAAGATGGATTTATCTTCTTCCTCGATTTTCACTCCGAGATTGGCAAGCTGTGTGATTAGTCTGTTAAACACATTTAAATGTGACAAAAAATTCGTACCTTCATCCATGTGTAGGGCGTATAACTGCTTCTTCAGGTACAATTTATTCGTCAGCGTTTTGGACATGTATAGGCTTTCCAACCTTGTCCAAATACCACATGCGGTATCTTCATCAATGATGTTATTTACCACATCATCTGATAAGTGCAACCTAATTGCACTAGCAGCCTTTTCATCCAAGTCAGCCCAATCCTCAACTTTCATGGTATCAGGCTTTTTGGCATCAGCATCTAGTACCTTGTCTAATCCTTGTTGGATGAGCAGATCCCTCATCCTTCTTTGCCATGTTGAGAAACCGTTATCTCCATTAAATTTTGTTACCTCTTAGTTTACTCCGGACATTTTTAATTTTCACCGAGTATAGTACAACCGATAGTGAATAGTGTTTCTGTGAACGAGTAGAACATGTGCTCTAATACAAGTTGTTGGGAATAAACCCCCCACAAAAATAATATTCACGGTAATAAAAGCGGAATAATAACGTAGCGCCGAGATACGATAATCAACAATAATAAAAGAGTGACAATGACACCAAGATTTTTACGTGGAAGACCCTTCTGAATAAGGGAAAAAACCACGATCCCGAGAGGAACAACTGATATCACTATAGTAAGAAATTTTACACTTTGTAGGCTCGAGTAAAATACTACAAATACCACTACAATACTCAAAAGAAATAACCCTCTTTTGATATTCCCACCTCACTACAATATCGCTCACACTCTTTATTTTTCCTCATAGACTATTTTCTTATACCCGTCTGTGATGCCTCACTCTTTCTTTCTCTCTTTGTTGGTGTGATTGAAGAAGTGAAAGAGCTCCCCTTTTATAGGAGAGCAAAACTTAGTCCCCAAGAATTCTACATGAGAATTATTAATTCTTCTCCACAAATCTTAAACTTTGGCTCCAAGTAAAATCTTCCATCAAAAATCTTTGCCATAGCATAGGAAAAATAGGCATAAGGCTATTGCCATCTTTTGCCAACCAATGGGATGGACCTCACATTATGTACAACTAGCTCAATTTAACTCTAGATCTAGATCAACATAAATAACCAAAAAACTAACTCTAAGCCAGAATTTGCTGAGCTACTAGCAACCTAGGCTCGTCACCTTACCAGGAAGGGTACAAGTCTAGGCCTCTTCATGTAGCAGCAAATTTTAACCTGTTAACATGGAAAACTATTTAACTACTCTAAGGTACTCTTCCATTTGCAGTTTTTTTGGGCAATTATATGGAGTTGGAGCACGATTTTTCTAACTCTAATTATATACACATTTTTCTTTGACTGGAATCTTTTATAATTCCTTTCAACCCGAATATGATATGTAGATGCAGCAAACAAGAATACCATAATATTGGACTTCACATTCTTATGACCAATTTGTGATGTTAACTTATGTGTGGCTATAATTCCATAGTTTCGTACATTATTTGCCTTATATTTTACATGCTTTAATGATAAATTACACTTTATTTTCCCGTAATGGAGTCTATTTATGTGTAGGTGAATTGGAGATGAAAGTATAACAAAAGGAATACTTTAACGTTGAAAGTGTGCTCGAGAATAGTGAAAAGGAGAGGCCAGGCAAAAGCCAGGTTGAAGCTGGCGTTAGGCTGGCGAGGCCAGGCTAAACCCAGGTTGAAGTTGGCGTTAGACTGGCAAATCCATGCAAAAGCGAGGTTGAACCAGGCGTTAGGCTGGCGACGCCAGGCCTGGGGCCAGGTCCAGTCCGAGTTTTGAAGATTTATTTCGTCTCCTGGTTTGACTAGGACTTGGCCTACACGTTTAGGTTTTTTCCTACACATATAAATAGACCTAAAACTTCACTTTTGAGGAGATAAGGAGACACTACTTTAGGGTAAAACAACACCCAAGGAGGCAAGACTACGTTAGAAACAAGGAGGAAGATTCAACCACAAGTTTTTCCTCTCTTCTTTTTATTTTTCATTGTTGGTTATGACTTTTAGTATTATAGTTTTACATACTATTATAAGTAACTAATTTGTTATCTAGGTTTTTGATGGAACCTCTTGGAGGATGAATTCTTGTTATGTTTTAATATAATTTAACCTTTGAATTTGTCTATTTGTTCAACTACATGCTTATTTCAGTTGATTGAATGGTCATCGATTGACTATGCCTATTTATTATGTATTACTTGAAAAGGGATACATATTTAGGTGGTTGTTGAACAACGTCACTCCTAACGTATGTGAGAAATCAATACAATGGGTTTAAAGATAGGTTTAGAAATAACAAATCCTTGACGTGGTTATAATGAGCGGTTAGATAAAGTCAACTAGCGTAGTTCGAGAGAATATGTCTAGTAAATTATTGTAGTTTCTTGAGAGAAAATTACGGCACCTAAAATGCTCATGATCAGTAGAGAGTACATAGGCGAAATTGTAGGAAACATAGCGGGAAGGATTCCAAAATTTAGGGAAATCATAACTCTAGACCTCCTAAATGTAATCTCTAACCCTTAGTATCTTTAGTTGTTAATTTACTGTTTTAGTTTCTTAGCTAATTAGTTAGATATAAGAATCTTAATCTTTATAACTTCGAAATTTATTCGAGCTTGTCTTCTTAGCGATAATGAACAATTATGGCGAAACCTTAGTTCTCTATGGGATTCGACTCCGAACTTTTAGACCGATTATATTTGCAGGGATCGCTTATCCTTTTTAGGACTAGAGTTGGGCGTGATTAAATTTTGGCGCCGTTGCCGTGGAACTAACGGTGTAGCTGTAGGTGTACATATTTCTAGGTTGCAAGTTTGAACTTTTTTTTTTCTTGTATCTGATTATTTTTAAAAATTTTATTTTTGAATTAAGAAACATGACATCTTGGAATTATGAGAGTTTTGATGTTGGTAATTCTACTTTTAATCCTCCTTATGCATATTGTGGAGAAAACCACCCATGAAAAAATTATCAAATTATTCCCGAGAGCGAGTTATGTGCACCAACTCTATCTTATGTGTGGAATGTATGTGATATGTGTGGTGGTCAAGATGGTCACTTTCATGGTTGTGCTTATATTTCTTATCTTCCCCCAACCCCTTACTTTGATGGTTCTTCTTTTTCTTGTGAAGTTAATAGGAACAAAGAACCTACGGATGATGACCTGAAAGAGATCAAGAATATGCTAAGGTGCCGTGTATAACAAAATAATGTGAAACAACTGCTCATACAAAGGCAAGATACTGATATTCGCAACCTGGAGACACAAGTGCGTCAATTAGTTGAAGCATTAATGCTCCACCAGCTGATCTTGTGGATAGTAGCCAAAAAGAGCATGTATTAGATGAAGAAATTGAGGTGCTAAGGGAGGAGGTCAGAGTAGAACACCAACAATCGATCGAACGATTTTGAGGATGTCGATGTTGTAGAAGAGATACTAGAGTCAACCAAGAACATTGATGATACATATTTAGCTGACTGTAGTGTCAATAGTGTTGAGGATGTAGACAGTCCCAACGTTCATGCAGTTGAGCGCATTGGTCCCCACTCCAAGCATTTTTTCACATTATGTTTGGATGATGATATAGAAATAGAGTCACCCTAGCCACTTGAGGAGTCAATGAATGAGGAACAAGGTGCTTACATTCTGGTATTTTTTTTTTCCAGAAAGACGGGACTATATACCTCATCTAAAAGTCAAGAAGTGTAGAATAGTACAATGGTTGCTTGGTCCAATTAGATTTGTTCCACCACCCCTGGAACATAACCGAAAACTTGAAGCCATATTGGGGGTTCAATTCATAAGCTCGCAGTGGAGGCAAAAAGTGATTTGTGTCGTGTCGCGACGTTAAATCAAGTGCTTGTTGGGAGGCAACCCAACTTTACTGCTTTCTTTTATTTTTTATTATTATTATGTTTTAATTGTATTATTTTTGTAGTGTCAATTTTTTATTTTCTAGGAGCATGGAAAGAAAAACTATTGGAAGGATGCAACAGCAAACCAGATGGTTGGAACTAAGTATGAGGTACCTGCACAAAGGACCACACCTGGGAGAAGTCTGAGTACCCATGAGCTGCTAGTGTTTCGGCCTTTTGGTCTAACAGGGAGTTTCTTTTACCCTTTTATAATTATGATGTACATTGGGGACAATGCACAACTTTAAGTGTGGGGTGAGGAGATTGTCTGGGTGACTTTTTATGCTATTATAGTTGTGTTAGTTTAATTGAATAAAAATTTTTTTACAAAAATAGAAATGATGACTTTTCCCGATGATGGATCTATTAGACAATTTTATTGAGGGATTTAAGTCTAAAGAAAAAAAAAGAAAAAAAGATTTTCTTTGTAGGTAGTGTAGTAATTCCCCCTTGGTTTTTTTTTTTGGGTCGCGGTTATTTTCCAAGGGTTTTGTTTGAACCGGGTCATAATTTTTTTTATTTTTAGAGTAGATTAGAATTTAGAAAATAAATGGAGGAAGAAAGATGAGATTACCAGGCTCCCTTGACTTGTTTGATAGTAGCATATTTAGGCTTTGGCATGTGTAGTATCTTCCTTATGAGCTAAAATTGCTTATGATGCCTTGGTTATTTGGATAGCATGTTTTGTGATGCCTACGTCTCATTTTCTTGACTTATATTCACTTTGTGCTTAATGCTTAATATCTTGTGGCTATGTGAATACTTACATTAGTTTGAGAATCGGAATGAGATTGTCCTTAGTGAATCATGTGCCACGAGTGGTGAGATTTTGTGTAGTTCATGTATTGTACTTGTGTCTAGAACTTGCCCGGTATGTGAGTTGAAGCGAAATTTTAGGTGAAGCTCGGTGTGAAAATAATTTAGGCTTTCTTTGATGTCTTTTCGAGCGTTATCGCTATCACAAATAAAATTTGTCCCTAGCTAACCCTTTTGAGACTATAGACTTTTATTTGGCACCCACATTACAAGCCTATACCCTTTTTGTTCTTAATTAATTTTTTGATCCTTTTACCTCTTAAAGTACTTTAATTGTGAAATGAGCACTAAAAGAAGTAAGAAGGTACTAAGTGAGGGGTGGCTTTTGAGTGGAACCAATGAAAGTAAGAAAGGTGCACTTGGTCTGTAAAATAATACACCACTAACGGAAATTGAAAAAAAATAGTTGGAAAAAAAAAACTGAAAAAGAAAAAAGGAAAAATAGAGATGAATAAATTTTTTGTCTTGTTCTTTTTAGTGGGTATGAATTAAAGTAGTGCCTAAAGAAGAAATGAACGTTTTTTTTTAGATGATTTTATTTGTGAAATTGAAGGGGATTAAGGAATTTGCGCATAAAGATTATTAAGTGATGTGTAAAGTGCTTAGGAGGGTGAACCACTATTCCTAAATATATCCTACATGTTCCTTAGATCACATTACAACCTTGAAAAAGTCCTAATTGATTTTAGATCGAGTGAGCTTACATTAGTAGAGATTTACATTATGGGCAAGCCTATGGTACCAATTGTATGCATGTGACTTCTTTTGTGAGAGTGAGCAATATTCTTTGATATATATGAGTCCTTTAAAATATATTTGACCATTTGATTTGAATATGTGGATTCAACTTACTCTCTTATTCTTGTGGTGAGGGCACATGATTTCACGAGGGATAGATAACGTTATTATACTTCTCTCTATGATGTTGGGTGTTCAAGCCATGCATGCATTGTGACATTGAGTTGGTTTTTGAGGCTAGGACTGTTAGGAGCATGTTGTCTTTGTTGTGAATATTTGTGAAGTATGGCATAAGAAAAAGGAAGTGTATGTGATTGCATATGTTAGATTTTAATTGTTGCTATAAACCATGGCCATTGGTGTGGTGTGCCTCAATTGTGTAAAAACAAAGTGCTCAAGGTTGTGTCTATAAGTGTAGTTTGATTGCTCGAGGACGAGCAATGTTTAAGTGTGGGGTATTGGTGTGTGGCTATAATTCCATAGTTTCGTACATTATTTGCCTTACATATTACATGCTTTAATGATAAATTACACTTTATTTGGGCGTAATGGAGTCTATTTTATGTGTAGGTGAATTGGAGATGAAAGTATAACAAAAGGGATACTTAGGCGTTGAAAGTGTACTCGAGAACAGTGAAAAAGAAACGCCAGGCAAAAGGCAGGTTAAAGCTGGCGTTAGGCTGGCGAGGCCAGGCAAAAGCCAGGTTGAAGCTGGCGTTAGGCTGGCGAAGCCATGCAAAAGCCAGGTTGAACCAGGCGTTAGGCTGGCGACGCCAGGCCTGGGGCCAGGTCCAGTCCGAGTTTTGAAGATTTATTTCGTCTCCTGGTTTGACTAGGAATTGGCCTACACGTTTAGGTTTTTTCCTACACATATAAATAGACCTAAAAATGCCACTTTTAAGGAGAGAAGGAGACACTACTTAGGGTAAAACAACACCCAAGGAGGCAACACTACGCTAGGAACAAGGAGGAAGATTTAACCACAAGTGTTTCCTCTCTTCTTCCTATTTTTCATTGTTGGTTATGACTTTTAGTATTGTAGTTTTACATACTATTATAAGTAACTAATTTGTTATCTAGGATTTTGATGGAACCTCTTGGAGGATGAATTCTTGTTATGTTTTACTATAATTTAACCTTTGAATTTGTTTATTTGTTCAACTACGTGCTTATTTTAGTTGATTGAATATCCATCCATTGATTATGCCTATTTTTTATGTGTTTCTTGAGAAAGGATACATATTTAGGTGGTTTTTGAACAACGTCACTCCTAATGTATATGAGAAATCAATACACCGGGTTTAAAGGTAGGTTTATAAATAATAAAGCCTTAACGTGGTCATAATGAGCGGTTAGATAAAGCCAACTAGCGTAATTCGAGAGAATATGTCTAGTAAATTGTTGTAGTTGCTCGAGAGAGAATTACGGCACCTAAAGTGCTCACGATCAGTAGATACATAGACGAAATTATAGGGAACATAGCGGGAAGGACTCCAACATTTGGGAAAATCATAACTCTAGACCTCCTAAATTTAATCTCTAACCCTTAGTATCTTTAGTTGTTAATTTACTAGTTTAGTTTCTTAGTTAATTAGTTAGATATAAGAATCTTAATATTTATAACTTAGAAATTTATTCGAGCTTGTCTTCTTAGCGATATTGAACAATTATGGCGAAACCTTAGTTCTCTGTGGGATTCGACTCTGGACTTTTAGACCGGATTATATTTGCAGCATCCGCTTATCCTTTTTAGGACTGGAGTTGGGCGTGATCATTAATCTTTGGGCTTCAATCTCCCAACTGGCCATCTGCCTGTTAGTGCCATCCATTTTAGCAGGGTCGTTCATAGCTGCTTGGAATAAGGGCACTCAGAGTATAAATTAGAGTGTGTCTCTTTTATATCAGTACAACATAGCACACACTCTTTGGGCACTTGAATACCCCATCGATTCAACCTATCTATAGTAGAGTGTTTGTATTGAAGAGCCAGCCATAAGATGAATTGGTGTCTAGGGATCAGTCCAGGCACCATAATTAGTGTTTTCTAATGCACCTTATTGTATTGCGGCAAGAAGTAACCATAAGCTTTCTTTATGATGAAGTGGTTCTTCACAGTAAATTTCTCTAGCAAGTCCCTGGGATGTGCTCCGTTGGCAAGCCATTTTCTGGCATCAAAGATTTTTCTTACTAGCCAGCGTGCTTGTGTTAGAGTGTTGTTTGTTGCCCAGTCATGCATTTTATGTAGAAGTTATAGATCCACTACACTCAAAGCTTCTCTTTATTTTTTGATACTGCCCATAGTAGTTTGCAAATAGCAGTTTTGTTACAAAGAAAGACGTTTAATATGTATTCTCCAGTAGATCTATGTTGGCACAATTTATCCCAAGCCACTAGAGCTTTTCATGAATATTCATTTGTACCTGACTAGAGAAATTTCTTACAAAAGGTTAGTAACCATAGTTAAAATCATCTTTGGCAAGAGGAAGACTTGAGCCCAGTAAGTTTGAATTTCAAATAGTACACTTTTGATCAGTTGTAATCTGCCACCATAGGAAATAAATTTGGATGTCCATCATTTGACTCTTGCAACAATTTTTTCCACTAACGGCATGCACTAACTGATTGTAAGCTTTCTGGAGGAAAAAGGCACTCCCGAATATTTGAAAGGCATACATCCCATATAAAAGTTTAATTCTTCTACTAACATATCCATGTACTCTGTTGACAATCCAACAGTGTATATGAAGCTCTTATCTATATTAGTTTTAATCCTGACACTATAGAAAAATGTTCAAAAAACACCATAACATCGCTATGATGGATACTCTATCAGCTCTGCAATACATGAGTAGGTCATCAGCAAAACCAAATCAGGTTCATCTTTGCACACTTAGGATAGTAGTTAAAATCTAAATTGGGCCTGAGCTGTGATGTGCCGGAGAATTTCGGCACATTTAATATCAAATTACTTGGATTTTGGCTTGTTTTAAAGGCATTTTTCTTCTATGCTTATGAAATTTTGATGTTATGCAGTGCATGAGGCTTGAGGATTCAAAGACATGGAAAAGAGATCAAAAAGCTGGAAAAAGATAAGAAAAAGACAAAATGTGATCGCAGAATTGACAACGCAGATCGCATATCCAACTTGCGGACCGCATACTGCTCAGGTCCATCGTAAAGCTCAACAAATAATTTGGCCAAACCAATTGAAAGAAATGCGGTCCATTATGCGATCGCATAACTGCTTTGCGGACTGTATAATGGATCGCAGAACTCCCTGTAGAAGATGATGAGGCTGAAATGCGATGCAGTTATGCGGTCGCATATCACCAATGCGGACCGCATAACACAAATGCGGCGAGCACCTGGAAACTAGGGTTTGAAGTATGCGACGGGCTTGTGAAGAATGCGATCTGCATTCCTGTTATGCGACAGGAATGCGGTCACAGAGCTGATCTGGAAGGGCAATTTTGTCCGTTTTTCACCCCGAGTTTTAGCCCACTATAAATAGATTTATTGGGGTTTTGTGAGTCATTCTTGTCTGGTTTTAGAGCTACAACATACACTTTGAATATTCCTCTCTTTTGGAAGCTTTAGAAGTGAAGATTCCTCCATTTTTGTAAGCTTTATGACATTAAATACTCTCATCTTTTTGTCTTTAAGCATGAGTAGCTAGTCTTAAATACTAAGGTTGTGGACACTAAATGGGTGTTATGTTATTGGGTATTTAATATTGAATATATATATAATGGTTGGTTGATATTTATTTACTTCTCATTCTTCATTTATTGTTGGTGGTTGCAAACATTAACAAGTGACATTAATTCTTTCTTAGCTTGGAAAAGTGAGTTAAGATTGGTAGGAGTAAATATCAAAGACTCAAGGCTTTAAACCTTGTTTAATAGAATCGCTTAGGAATAAGTGGGTTTTATTTGGCATTAATTGATTACTCTTCATTGCAACTCTTTTATATTTGGAAAAATCATAAAGAGGAAATACTACCCAACTATTGGAAAATATTTGGTAGTCATTTAGAAATCATTTGCATATCTTAAGGAACTTCCATTAGAAATATATCATATTAATACCCCATTAGCATTACATTTCATTGAAGGGGACACAACCTTGGTTTAGTTAATCATATTAATTACAACTTTAAATTAAACATACTTGTCATTATTGCAATTAAATTATTACAAAATCAATTCCCATATTCTTGTTACATTAACAGGATAGAGATACGATTTAAGTTGATATTCACACTACCAAAGTAATCTTTTCACGCCTATTCCCTGTGGGATTCGACCCCAACCTTGTTGAGTTATTATATTTGACTTCGATCGATTTACACTATTTTTAAGGTGTAATTTGAGCGTATCAAGATGCTTTAGAGATTTATTCAAATATTCCATTGCCAAAATAAAAAGATAAGGAGACATAGGGTCCCCCTATCTCAAACCCTTCTTTGCTTTAAATCTGGCAGTCAGGCCTTTATCCTCTAGAAGAGAGTAACTAACAGTAGTTACACAAGTCATTATCAGTTCAAAAAATTTTATTGGGAAAACTAAATACGAGTAAAAGCATCCTCAAGAATGGTCATTCAACTGAATCATAGGCTTTCCTTATGTCTACCTTGACCATGCACCTAGGAGAAATATGTTTTTGAACTCATGTGTTATGATGACATTATCCAATATATTCCTACCCTCTATAAAAGCTGACTGAGAGGGTCCCATAACTCATCCACCATTGTTTTGAGTCTTTTGGTCAATACCTTAGCAATAAGTTTGTATAGTATAGAACAACAGGCAATAGGTCTAAAGTCTTTCACATAAGTGGGATTCTGAACTTTTAGAACAAAAGTAACTGTTGTACAGTTAACTTCCCTCAATACTTTACCGTTCTGGAAAAACTGAAGGACTATAGAGATGATGTCTTCATCAATAAGTGGCCAAAACTCTCTAAAAATTTCAACAAGATAGCCATCAATCCGGGGGTTTTATCAATAGGCATTTCTTTCAGAACATGTAGTACTTCACTTCTGGTTACTGGTTGGAGTAGCTTTTGTTGTTGAGTTAGTGTTAGACATAGACCATCTCTAGTAATACCAACATCTAAGCAAGGTAATTCTTGAGCAGGTTCAAGAACCTTGTAAACTCTTGTTGTTTCTGCAAAGGATCAGTAAGTTTGACATCTTGCTCAGTGAAAATACTGGTCACTCTATTTCTAGTTTGTCTTGCCTTTAAATAAGCATGAAAGAACTTAGTATTGGCATCTCTTTGAGAGATCCAGGTTGCTCTAGACTTTTGTCTCAAGACCCTTTCATGTATTGCTTCCCATTATTGAATCTGCTTTATAGTTTCCTTTTTCTCAAGGATTAGTTGAGAGTTGAAAAGGTCGTCATTCAATCTATCTTGCACTTCCTTGAGTTTTCCCTGTAAAGTGGTGAGTCTGGTCTCCATTGAAGAGAATTCCTTATTCATACTTCTGATATAAATCTTGGTTCTTTTATCTTCTTCCACACCACATACATGGTGTGTTCTGGTATGGGTTTCCCCCAGACTATATGTACTTCCTGCTTGAAGCAGTCTTGTGATAGCAAGACATTCAACAATCTAAAATGCTCTTTAACTCTTGCAATGATAGTTTCAGTAGAGAGGATAATTGGGGTATGATCAGAGTGCTCAGGATTCATGTAGACAGCCTCTATGCTACTACATTGATGGAATCACTCAGCATTACCATACACCCAATCAATATGACTAAAAATCCTAGCAGCCACATCCCTTTTATTACACCATGAATATTGACATCCTCTTCTAGTGACTTGTCCCATCCTGATATCCTTTGTGCAAGCTTGAAAATCAACAATTTCATTCATATGGACAGGTGCTTCATTTATTCTATCCTCCACATCGAGTAGAGTATTAAAATCACCAAGGATGATCCAAGGGCCACCTATACTATTATGGATGTTCCTTATTTGCACCCATAGGTCTCTTCTATCTGATATGGTGTTTAAATGATACACAAATGATATCTTGCACGAGAAAAAGGAATTTTTGTCTGTGACCTGACAAAATATCATCTGAGATGAGGTCAGCAGTATAGTTATATTAACTCCATAGGCCTTCCGTCCAATCCAAATTCTTGTATTTGGGGCATGAGTATAGTTTGCACATAATAACCAATCAGCACCAAATCTTTTTTGAATATTATGAGCTTTATTCGACTTAACTCTAGTCTCAAGAATACCTATAATAAAGCAAAATGTTCTTGCGTTCTTTTTGTATAGGGCTTGTTAAGCCCTCTTACATTCCAAGAACATATGATCATGGGGGCAAATGAACTTTGGGGTTGAGCTCCTGTTCTGCCTTAGTAAACCTTTCCTGAGTTGACATTTTATTGTTTCCCCCTTTTGGACCCTTCTTCTTATTTTTCCCCTCTTGTATCTTCAAAGGAGAAAACTGATTCATTGCCTTTAACACATCATAGTTCACATTACAATCTGTCTCAGATTCATCTTCTTGCTTGTCATCAGCTTGATATACAACAATATATTTCCCACTATCCTTGATCCGCGTGTGGACTGGAGGTTCATGTTTTTCATTATTTGTTGTAGCCTTATTGCTGGCTTCTGTCAGAATGTGCATATCATGTTTCTCATTTTGTCCAACTTCCTTGTTCTTGGCCACCCATTCTGGCCTAATCCCCTTCTTATTATTATTATTGTTTCTTTTGGCAACATGTTGGCCTTGCTCGCTTTTTTACATTCATCAGTGAAGTGCCCAAATTGGTGGCAGTAATGGAATTGTTTTGGTTTTCATTTATAGTCAATACACTGTTCTCATAGGCTGTCATCTGATTTTTCAATTAGCAATACATCCGCGAGGGTCTGGCTGATATCCATCTCGACGAGCACTCTAGCATAAGAAATAATTTCCTCTGGTGCAATTAGTTCGTCAGTACATATTGGTTTACCAAGGAAGCTTGAAATTCTTCCTAAGTTTTCCTCAAGAAAATACTGCAATGGAGCCCAGGAAACACCACCCAAAGAGGAATGATTCGCATCGGCTCCTTGTCGAATTGAAAATCAAGTTCCCAATCTTTGAGTACCATAGGCTTGTTGTTACATGTATAAGGGTCATTCTGCATAATTGAGACGTTGTCCTCCAATGCCTCAAATATGAATATGAAATATCCATATTCCTGTAGAAACACTCTTGGAGTAGCCAATGATTTCCAAACCCCATAGAAAAATTGTAGCATGTCTTTGAAAACTGGAGCATGTCTTTGCTACTTAATTTCAATTGAGTTTAATTTGACTATCTTCAAACCATATTTAACTACCGGAGGAAAAAACTTAGTTTCATAACTTGTTGTTTTGAACGGTTCCGTTTCACTACATCTACCATAGTCACAAGGGTCCCTTTCAATCCAGTGGAGAAGTCCAATTTTCTAGTTGTTGCATGAGTGTCAACAATCTCAACTACAGATTCTGTGTTGCGTTTTTATTAAGCGGTGTGAATGGGAAATGGAAGAGGAACCTCTTGGGTGTGAATGGGAAATGGAAGAGGCACCTCTTGAACTGCACTTCTTCATCTCACCCTTTCATTGGGGTATGAATGGGAAATGGAAGAGGCACCTCTTGGATTACACCTCTTCATCTCACCCTTTCATTGTCTATAAATAGAGAGGTTTAGCCTCATTTTCCACCACTGAAAAATCTGAAATCTCTCCCCTCAATTTTCTGCATACTGCATTGGTTTTTCAAAAGCAAAACGTAAGCATTTTGTGTGATTTGCTCTGCCATTTGAGCTCGCCGAAATTCTGTGATTTGAAGTGTCGCTATCACAGAATAGTTATTTCGTTCTATCCTGGAAGAAATTAATACGCAACCTTGGGCATTATGAGGGGATTAAATTCTTAAGGAAACCTAAGAAACTTGTGGGCTCGAAATTTTTTTCTGCTTTGTTTTTTCCTCAAACTAGCGTTTATTGATTTACTGGTTTTGAATACAGAATGATAACAAGCTTAAGGAATTTATTATTTATTTCTATATTCATCTTACTTTCTGCTTTGGAAGCCTAAAATCTTTTTAATTTTCTACTCCCGTTTTGGAGATCAAAATCTTCGAATTTTCTACTCCAATTTGAGATTAAGTCTTTGTGACTTTATACTCAATCTGAGATATAAAAACTCGATTGTTTGTATTCGGTTTGAAGATATAAAAACTTCACCGAGATACTAATTTTGTTTGTCAATTTCTTTTACAAAAAAATGACAACAAGTGCAGAACAACAAAATGGTTTTGTTGGGACTACTGCTGCAATGGCTACTGCGTCTTCAAGTCGCACAACTCCTGCACCAGCGATGGCACCGACAGAAAAACCCAAAAAAAAAATCGGTGTGTACTTTAAGCGTTGGCAGCAAAAAATGTTCTTCTACCTGACCACACTCAGTTTATAGCGCTTTATCAGCGAAGACGTTCCAGTTCTGGGAGAAGAAACTCCTGAAAATGAGCGATTTTTTATCACTGAGGCATGGAAGCATTCTGACTTCTTATGCAAAAACTATATTTTAAGTTGCTTGGAAGACGGCTTGTACAATGTTTATAGTGTTATGAAAACATCAAGAGAATTGTGAAATTCTCTTGAAAATAAGTACAAGATTGAAGATGCTGGACTAAAGAAGTTTGTGGCCGCCAAATTTCTGGATTTCAAAATGGTTGATGGCAAATCTGTCAAAACGCTTCCAAGAATTGCAAGTTATTGTTCATAACCTCCTTGCTGAAGGTATAAACCGAGTCAATATTTTATTCAAGATATTGATTATTTTACTAATTATAAATTTATGATTGAAGGTATGGTCATAAATGAAGTGTTTCAAGTTGCGGCATTTATTGAAAAGTTGTCTCCATTGTGGAAGGACTTTAAGAATTACTTGAAACATAAGCGCAAGGAGATGACGCTTGAAGATCTTATTGTTTGTCTACGGATTGAAGAGGACAACAAGGCTGTTGAGAAGAAGTCTCGTGGAAATTCAACAGTTATGGGTGCAAATATTGTTGAGGAAGCTTCAACGAGCAAAAAGAGAAAGAAGTCGTCTGGACCAAAAAATTACCCAAGCAAAAAGAAGTTCAAAGGTAATTTCCACAACTGTGTAAAGATTGGATACAAGGAAGCTGAATGTCGTGCACCAAAGAAGGACAAGAAGAAAAGTCAAGCAAGCATGATTGAGAAGAATGATGAAATAGACGATTTACGTGCCATGCTTTCGGAGTGCAACATAGCGGAAATCCTAGAGAATGGTGGACTGATTCGGGGGCAACTAGTCATGTTTGTGCTAACAAGGAGTTGTTTACTTCTTATGCTCCCACTGGACCCAACGAGATAGTTTTTATGGCAAATTCCGCTACTACAAAAATTGAAGGATTCGTCAAGATAGCTTTGAAAAGGACTTCTTGCAAGATTGTGACTCTAAATGATGTCCTTCATGTTCCTGAAATGCGGTAGAATTTAGTCTCGACATCACTTCTAGTCAAGAATGGCTTTAAGTGTGTTTTTGTTTTCGACAATGTTGTAGTTAGTAAGAATGAAATGTATGTAGGAAAAGGCTACCTTACGGAGGACCTTTTCAAACTCAATGTAATTGCCATTGATATGAATAAAATTTCAGCTTCTTCTTACTTGCTTGAGTCAAATAATTTATGACATGAACGTTTAGGCCACGTCAACTTCAAAACTTTGCGAAAAATGATTAATTTGGAAGTATTGCCTAAGTTTGAATGCAATAACTCGAAATGTCAAATATGTGTGGAATAAAAGTATATTAAACATCCTTATAAGTCAGTTGAAAGGAATTCAAATCCTTTAGACTTAATTCACACAGATATTTGCAACATAAAGTCAATACCATCTTGCGGTGGAAAAAGTATTTCATAACTTTTATTGATGACAGTACTAGATATTGCTATATTTACTTACTTAATAGTAAAGATGAAGAAATTGAGGCATTCAAGCAACACAAAAATAAAGTTGAAACGCAACTAAACAAAAAGATCAAAATGATAAGAAGTGATAGGGGTGGTGAATATGAATCTCCTTTTGAAGAAATATGTTTGGAAAATGGCATTATTCACCAAACAACTGCCCCTTACTCACCGCAATCTAATGAAATTGCGAAAAGAAAGAATAGAACGTTAAAGGAGATGATGAATGCTTTATTGATAAGTTCGGGTTTACCCCAGAACTTGTGGGGGGAAGCTATTCTTACAGCGAATCAAACACTCAACCGAGTTCCCCATAACAAAATGCAATCTATTCCATATGAAAAATGAAAAGGTAGAAACCCCAACTTAAAATATCTTAAAGTGTGGGGGTGTTTGGATAAAGTACAAATTCCTAAACCCAAAAGGGTGAAGATTTGACCGAAAATGGTTGATTGCTTTTTATAGGATATGCAAGAAATAGTAAAGCATATCGTTTTCTGGTTCATAAATCAGAAAATCCCGACATTCATATTAATACGGTACTCGAATCCGATAATGCTGAATTCTTTGAGAATATTTATCCGTATAAAAATGAATGTGAGTCGTCTAGTGAAAAATCTAAGCAACCTAGAGAAGAAGAAAAGGAAAGTACGTTTAATGAAGAAAATCCAAGACGTAGTAAACGTCAAAGGACAACTACTTCCTTTGGACCAGACTTTCTGACATTTTTGTTGGAAAATGAGCCTCAAACGTTCAAAGAAGCAATGTCTTCCTCGGAAGTACAATATTGGAAAGAGGCAATCAATAGTGAGATAGAATCCATGTTAAGCAATCATACTTGAAAATTGGTTGATCTTCCTCTGGGAAATAAGCCTTTGGGTTCTAAATGGATTTTCAAAAGGAAACTGAAAGTTGATGGTATTGTTGACAAATATAAGGCAAGATTAGTTGTTAAAGGGTTTAGACAACGAGAAGGTCTTGATTACTTTGACACATACTCGTCGGTAACAAGGATTACATTTATCCGGGTGTTAATAGCATTAGCCGCCGTATATGGCCTTCAAATCCATCAAATGGATGTAAAGACAGCCTTCTTAAATGGAGATTTAGAGGAAGAAATCTATATGGAACAACCTAAAGGGTTTGTAGTTCCTGGAAAAGAAAAGAAGGTGCGTCGACTTGTTAAGTCACTTTAAGGACTAAAACAAACACCAAAACAATGGCATGCGAAATTTGACCAAACAATGTTGTCAAATGGTTTTGAGATCAATGGGTGTGACAAATGTGTTTACATTAAGAATACTCCAAATCAAATAGTCATTGTTTGTTTATATGTGGATGATATGTTGATAATGGGTAACGACATTGCTAACATAAATGCTACTAAGCGCATGCTTACTAGTAAGTTTGATATGAAAGACTTAGGAGTTGCCAATTTAATTTTGGGAATTAAGATCCTTCAAACTCCTCAAGGTCTAGCTTTGCCTCAATATCATTATATTATAATGGTACTTGAAAAGTTCAAATATTTGGACTTTAAAGAAGCAAAAGTGCCAATTGATTTAAACCATACTCTTGTAAAGAATAAAGGTCAAAGCAAGTCTCAATTGGAATATGCTTGAGTGTTGGAAAGTTTGATGTACAATATGAATTGTACACGACTTGATATAGCTTGTGTGATAAGTAAGCTTAGTCGATACACAAGTAATCCCAATCAAGCTCATTGGATAGCAATGAAACGAGTTTTGGGATATTTGAAATATACCCAAGACTATGCATTGCATTACAATAATTATCCCGCAGTTGTTGAGGGATATAGTGATGCAAATTGGATCACCGGATCAACGAAATCAAAATCCACGAGTGGATACGTTTTTACCATTGGTGGAGGAGCAAGTGTCTTGGAAGTCGTCCAAACAGACATCATCGCCCGCTCTACAATGGAGTCTGAGTTTATAGATTTAGACAAGGTCGGTGAAGAAGCTAAATGGCTACGGAATTTCTTAGAAGACATTTCATTTTGGCCCAAATTTGTGGCACCTATAGGCATACATTGCGACAGTTAAGCAACAATAGGAAGGGTTTGGAACGTTATGTATAACAGAAAATCTCGTCACATTCGACAAAGGCATAATATTGTTAGACAACTACTCTCTAGTGGAATTATCACAATTGACTATGTAAAGTCAAAAGATAATGTATCGGATCCGCTTACAAAAGGCCTACCTAGAGAGGCGGTTGAGAAGTCATCAAAGGGAATGGAACTATGGCCGAGGTTAAGTCACTGTGGCGGTAACTCTACCTAGAAGACTGGAGATCCCAAGATCTAGGTTCAAGGAGATCAAACAAAGTCATTAATGACGGTTCAACATGGTCAAATAAAATTTCTTTTTGGTCCATTCTCGTGATGAGACAATGTTCAGTACCAAGGATAAAGCGTTAAGACTTTTTAATGGTTTCTAAATTTGATATGGGGTATATCAAACAGTGTATCTACGAGATAACATGCTTAGGAATCACCTATGTAAGTGTGAAGTGTAAGCCGCTTCAAGGAGAATTCTGTAAGGCCAGTACTTTACGCACTTATGAACCAGGTGGTGTTCATGGCTGAAACGAACACAACAATGAGAACCAAAAATGGTTAAGGGTTGATTGTGTGACTTATGGTTGTCTAGGTAAAGACCAAAGTTCGACGATTCAAAGAAATCAAATCTATCGATTGATCGAGTATATCCGACATAAGCTCACTACGAAAAGTTCAAAGGGAAACCTATTTATCCAGATGCGATTAATCGTTAACTGCGAATTGCACAGTATTTTCATGTATGTTTTTTCACATATGTCCATTCCCCATTCATGTGGGGGATTGTTGCGTTTTTATTAAGGGGTGTGAATGGGAAATGGAAGAGGCACCTCTTGGGTGTGGATGGGAAATGAAAGAGGCATTTCTTGGATCACACCTCTTCATCTCACCCTTTCATCAGGGTGTGAATGGGAAAGGGAAAAGGCACTTCTTAGATTGCACATCTTTATCTCACCTTTTCATTGTCTATAAATAGAAAGACTTAGCCTCATTTTCTACGGGTTCATGTTCTAGTTGTTCCTTTATTGCGCTCGAACTTGTTCCTGGAATCTATTGAGCTAATTGAAGCTGATTAAGCATCTGCGGTACTCCTCATTCCTGGTGTGACCAACCGGGTACGTCATTTGGTGGAGGAATTGGCGTCGGAGGTGGATTTACCTGCCGTTTCTTATGCGGCACGGCTGATGGTGCAAGATAGCAAAATATTCAATAGGATTTTAAATATTTACACATATTCAATAAGATTTTAATATAAAAACAAAATTAATATTCACCTCTCAATTAATTATCTCTTCACTTTAATTAATATTCCTAGATCTAGGTCTTTTTTTAATATTTGTGTAAACTAATAAGACTCTTCAGCTAACTTGTAGTACTTTACTTCTTTCAAAGGGATAAACCTCTATTATTTCCGAAAAGTTTAATTTGACTTTGATTAGCAATTTTTTATCTCATGATTGAGGGGTTTGTTGGGGGAGGGGGGGTTATGTGTGCCTGTTCTCAGCGGAGAGTGACCACCTTTCATCGAAATATTACGAAATATTACAATGTATATATAAGTAAAATACTAATTTTAAATGTATCAAATATATATTAAACGCCCTTTGTCGGAAAAAAAAATTTAATCTTTCAAGTTTGAACACGATTGAAAACATTTCTGACTCCGCCATTTACCAGTTCTATAATTTACCACAGCACTTGAGAATTTGCAGTGCCCTTTCTATTATTGGTATGTTTTCGAGTTTTAAGTCAAAAAATTACAATTAAATAATATGCCAATCAACTCATTGCTACAATAATTGAGAGATGGCGAAGGGGCTTATAGGCATTTACATGATATTCACTTGGCATTGAAAAAAAAATATTTTTGAGACAATATTTTTTACTTACTTATTAAACATTAAAAATAAATAAATTAGAAGACAAGTGTCTGATTACTACAGAAATTTGCACCCTTTGACTACAAAAACCTAATACCTAACTTTTTTAAATAAATTAATAACGTGTTTTGTGTGTGGAAAAAAATTGGTGGCAATTATTTTTATATGTTCAAAGCTTTTTAAAATCAATTTTATAACTCTGTTTTTTGTTACTATTATTTATTTTGATATTTGAGGGAGGATTTTTTATTTTATTTACTATCTAACAAAATTCTTTTTTTCTTTGGAGATAAACAAATTGCTGCAAACTATGCCATATTTGGAGATAACAAATATTGGAAGTTCTCTCATTTAATAAAAACAAAAATCCACGTGTACCAGTGTTAACAAAAGTCTAATATTTTAAGTGGAAATAAGGTACTAATTAAATGGCCCGAAGTTTCTGGTAAGTTGGCATGAACCGACAAAAAATAAAAAATAAAAAATAAAAAATAAAAAATAAAAAATAAAAAATAAAAAATAGAAAATATCTAGACCTAAAAATCTCCACAAAAAAAGCACATGAAGAAAAACTCTTTTGTTTCACCGCTATAGCCACGCTTTTCCTCTTGAGAAAAATCTGGAATGGGATGTATTGCTTTTATAAAAAATAAAAAATATTTGTATATTATTTTATAAACAAATAAATTTTATAATAAGTATTATTGTAACTAATAGGTTCTTTGACAAAATAGCTATTTATCTAATGTACATTAAATTAATTTTATCATGCTAATCTACTTATATAACTTCACGAGACTTCAATCAATAGCTTTGGCTTAAACCTGTGTGTATAGGGGCAGAGCTAGTATATATATTATGGGTCTGGTCGAATTCAGTATCTCTGGTCCAAACTCCGTATTTGACTTAAGAAATTGATTGAATATGTACATAATTTAAAACCCAGTACTTTAAAAGAACTAGAATTTCGAACTCAGTAACTTTGAATCTTAGCTCCGCCTCTGTGTGTATACAAAAACTCAATAAATTATTATAGATAATAAATTTTATAATAAACTAAATTAGATAGAATATAATGGAATTGTGAACTTGAACTCCCAATTTTTTTAATTTTTGTATACTTCTAACATAAAAAACTCAGCATATAATTCCCACCAATCAACTTTAGTTAATTTTTTTATTAATTCACGCATATAAAGAAATTTATTTTTTAATATTAATTAATAGTAAAATTGACCATATTAATCTTTATTATTTTTTTAATTTATTCATTGAAATTAAATTAGACATATAATTCATTTTTAATATCGGAGTAAATTGAATATAGTAGACTACCAAAAAAAAATTAATTAAAGTAGACTAGAAGTAATTGCATAATTTATATCCAAATTTATTGTACTATGAGTGATATGAGTGAAAAGTTTGAAAAATAACATTTTGGAATTTTTAAAATTTTCGAAAAATTTTAAAATTCAACTGCAAACAACAATTGAAAATTATATGGCCAGACAATGATTCGTAAAAAAGTAAAAAAATTCGGAAAAAAAGTGAAAAAAATTATGTCCAAACGGGCTCTAACTAAATTGCAACCTATTATTTGAGGGGTCGTTTGGTATGTGGTATAAGAAGATATTGTGTTGGTATAAAATTTAACACCGCCTTAATAATCTATTTGATTAGCAAATCTAATATAAATTATTTCGAAATTAAAATGAGTACGAAATAACTTATACCTCATTGAAACAATATAAAAATAATTAATCCCAACATAATTAATAGTTGTGAACAAACCCATAATCACATATTCCCAAGAATCTTTTCTTTCAATCACAAATTCCACACTATATTCTCAGTTCCTCCCTTTCAACTTCCAACAACTTGCTCAACAAAAATAAAGTGAGTAGTAAAACAACCCATTTCTTCTTCGTCGTCTAAATATTCTAATATTTTTTCTCCCATTAAATTGTGTTAAAACTAAGTAACATGTGCATTCAAGATTCGGAACAAGTGAATGAGGGTATGGAGAATTTGGACATTTCAAAGAACCAATCCTTGCTTGCTGAAGCTGAATTACAACATACCCAGATTGAGAATTATGATAAAATTACAACTTCTACCCATTCTGTGATGAGAAACTCATTCCCTGTAAGGATTTCCTTTTTTTTTTTTAGTGTCATAAATGTTGGTTTAATTTGAAGTTTGGTTTATACTGTTTAAAGATTTGATTTTTATGGTGTAATATTTTCTTATACCTATTAGTCCCCCCGCCCCACTACCCCCCAAGTTTTTTTAGGTAGTATTGAATATTTGATTATATACTTTTTTGGGTTATTGGGAATGACTTTGTTGATTTGTAGTAGTAGTTTTTATTGTCATACATGTTGGGTTAATTCGGATTTTTGTTGATACTGTTTAAAGATTTGATTTTCATGGTGTACTTATTATACCTTAGGACAGTACTATAAAGCTATGGCTTATTGGTCTGTTTTCATTAATATCATGTTGAAATTTTATGTTCAAGAACTGTTTGATCCATAATTTAAACTTGGTGGGTTTGATATTTGAGTTCTTACTATTAAACCCGTTGCATTTTTGAAATCATATGGTCAAAATTTAGTATTTGTTGAAATTTTAGTAATTAAATATTGCATTCAGCTGAACGTCGTAAACTAGGCTCCATGCACCTGTGTGTGTGTGTGTGTGTTTTTGTACAACTGTCTTCTGTTAGATGGTCATTTATGAATAAATTGGTGTCTTATGTTTTGTGATTTGGATTTCTTGATATTCTTTCATTTGGAGGAAGTATGCAACTGGCTGGATAAATTAGTAGATTGACTTTTGTAACTTTTACATCTGAGCTACAGTGAACCTAAATTTCATATTCAAGATTTGTTTCTTTTGGTAAGTGGCGGAGCCACCTTATCCAAAGGGGCCCTTCATCCGAAAAATTATAGTATGTAGCTCGGTAATTTTTTTTATATGTATATTTTACTATATATTGACTTGACGTCTTCGTGTGTTTACTTCTTTATATTTGGACACTCCTTAGTAAAAGTCCTGGTTCTGCCGCTGTGTACGGTCCTTCATAGAATCGTTTCATTTGCTGACATACGTAGTGAATGATTTAGAGTTTGCATTAGCATTGATTTTGTGGTTCTGTTTCACAATCATGCTGTACAGTCCTGATGCATATCTTCCTAAAGACCTAAACAGAGAATTTGCACTGAAATTCACTTTTATTGCCAAATCTAAACTAATTGTTCCTTGCATAGGAATTATTTCTTTGCCTTATAATTAATTTCTTTCCTTTTGCTGCAGCTGGAAAGTATTTCGGAAGACACAACTATAGCGGATCGGAAACAGATACTATTTAGTAGCTTCCTCCCGAACCTTAGGTCTGGAGATTGGTGTGATATTGGAGGTCGCCTTGACATGGAAGACACTCACATCTGTATTGCGGATCTAGCTAAGAATTTTGGCCATAATATACTTGGTGAGGAAGCTATTTCCTTCTATGGAGTAAGTTCTTTAACCTCATTGGTTATCATATATGTCATTCTTGACTATTTAATCAGTATAATTGTAGGCTGAATTTAACTCAGTGAATTTTAGCTAGCTCTTTCTCTGGGAACGAGCCTTGACCAATTCTGTAAATCTTTAAATTTTGCCAAATTGCCAGCACTTTGACTGCTTCCTCCAACCAAATAAAAAGAGGGAGAGTCTGCTCTGCAAGATTAAAGAATGAAATAGATGTGCAGTAGCAAAGCTGGATATTTCCGAATTTAAAATGTTTCAATGTGAATTTGGTGACAGTCTCTGAGCCGAGGGTCTCCCGGAAAGAGCCTCTCTGCCCCCTCGGGGTAGGGGTAAGGTCTACGTACACTCTACCTTCCCCAGACTCCACTGGTGGAATTTTACTGGGTTGTTGTTGTTGTTGTTGTGAATTTGGTGACATCTCCATTTTTCTGTAATCATGTGATACAGGCTAAAGAAAGAAGAGTAAAATAGAATAACACTAGAGAGCGGACACAAACTAGAGAATTGCTGATCGTTGTGAGATGGCGCACATCTCTTCACCATATAGGTGCTTCCTTAATGCTATTGCAAAACAGGAGAACAGTCATAGTTGCTTAGCAAAGTAAAGTATGAAAAGCTTAGGCGACAACTATTGTTTAGAGCTCTCCAAACTAGTTGCATATCGGACAACGACATTACAAGGAACCACAAAAAAGCTGAAGAGACCACTTCTCTCCAAAGTTGAAGCGTAATACTACCCTTAAAAATTTCCTGGAGTATAATCTGACAAAATACACCATGGAATTATGTGCGCTGTCGTTCATAGTTTTAGTTGTTAGGAGCTATGTTGCTCGGACTCTCCGAAAATATGGCCGAATACGTGTCGGATACTCCAAAAGTAGTGCATTTTTTGAAGTATCCGACACGGGTGCGGCTATATTTTGGAGAGTCCGCGCAACATAGGTTAGGAGTCTTGTGAATGCACCTATTGAACAGCAGTAGGTAGAGCACCACTAATTCAACTACTTCCGTCTCAAATCCGTATCTTATTTCCTACTTGGAACCATGCCTAATTGTTTTTTCAGTTATTTCTATTCAACTTATATAAGCCGTGTTGTCTGCGCAGATTGGGAGTTTCTTCTATTTGATATTCTTATATCTTAGATGTCTAATGCAAACGGTTCTAATGACAGGTCTTTGATGGACATGGAGGGAAGGGAGCATCACAGTTTGTTCGTGACTACTTACCAAGGATCATTGTTGAGGATGCTGATTTTCCATTGGAACTTGAGAAAGTGGTCACGAGATCTTTTGTAGAGACAGATGCTGCCTTTGCCAAGTCATGCTCTCTTGATTCGGCCTTGTCCTCAGGCACTACTGCACTCACTGCAATGATATTTGGAAGGTAATTTATTCCAGCATGTAATCCCTTTCATTCTGTTTTGTTCCATTCACTATCTTCCTTCTATATGCTGTTGAAGAATATTATTTCTTCAGCAAGGTGTGTCATTAACTTCTTAGAAATATCAAATTGTGAGTTACTCTGGTGAACTGACTAGGGTATCATTTTTTCCCCTCGCACAGTCATGTAATTACGCTGTGTTCAGATATCTATGTTCTAGGATTAGTCTATAAGCGATGCTCTATAATGATGTGTTGTCTCGTGAACAGATCTTTACTTGTGGCAAATGCTGGTGATTGTCGAGCAGTTGTATCTCGACGTGGACTGGCTATTGAAATGTCAAAGGATCACAGACCTTGTTGTATTAGTGAAAGAACTCGCATCGAGTCCGTGGGTGGATTTGTTGATGATGGCTATTTGAATGGACAGCTAGGCGTGAGCCGGGCATTAGGTAACTGGCACATTAAAGGACTGAAGGAGGTCGAAAAGGGCGGGCCATTAAGCGCTGAACCTGAACTGAAATTGCTGACATTGACAAAGGAAGACGAGTTCCTGATTATTGGTAGTGATGGAATATGGGATGTTTTCAGAAGCCAAAATGCAGTGGATTTTGCTCGTCGGAGACTGCAAGAGCATAACAATGTTAAGTTATGCTGCAAGGAAATAGTAGATGAGGCCAAAAAGCGCGGTGCTATAGACAACTTAACAGTAGTCATTGTTTGTTTTCACGCGGAGCCTCCACCTCCAGTCGTTTTTCAAAGATCAAGAATAAGGAAAAGCATTTCCGCTGAAGGGCTTGAGAATCTAAGATCTTTGCTTGAAGGCTAGAGCTGCAATTTACTATATCAATTTTTTTGCAGCCTGCATGTCCACTTAAACAACAACGATATTGACGATTAATTGGTTACTTGTGGACAACTTTGTAAATACATTGAGGTAAGTTTATTTTCTTCCTTGTAATTCTCCCATTTAGTCCTTGTCCAAGATGAAATAAAGCTTAAGGGAGATAGAAGCAAATTATGGAGCCAAAATTTTGTACATAAATTAATCCATTCTTCAATTGTATGGTTCCCTGACTAAAGGGCACTCAACTGAACCTCACCTTCTGGTGAGACATAATTGATTGTTGGTTTTATTCCAACCTTTTTGGTGTCATAACAAAATTTGTGTAATGCCACATCCCTTTGGTTGTGAATGTGTTAAAGAGTTCTCAATCTGTATGCACGCGAGAGTGTTGGGTACTTTAGGCTCGCTTCGCTTCTTCAAGCTCCCCTTTGTTTCAAAAAATAGCGTTGACAGCAGAGCCGCACTCAGGAATTTAACGCGACGAGAGCACCAGTATTCTGCTTCGTCATTTCGTGGCTTAAAGTGATGAAACAATGCGAAGTGCGGGTTATCACTTGAAGTTTGCGCCTCAAATGATGGTGCACAAGGTGCTTCCAACGAGTATCGTTCTAACAGAATCTCAATTTAGAGTAGTTGAATTAATGTCGGCATTATTGTATATTGGATATGGAAATAGTAATTTTAGTTGCAATATAATCTTTATTGTACTAAATCCATAAATGTGTGATCCTGAAATCCAATTTTACTTCCTACGACTCGTTGGTGGCCAATTGAATGCTAACCATGATAAGAAGAAACTGAAACAAAGAAAAATGTGATAACTTTAAAGGAAATGAAATAAAATAAAAGAGGTAAAGAATGTTTAGTTTAGCTACGAAAAATTGTTATTATTGTACAATCTCATTTCCAAGTTTGAAGTCTGAAAATCATCAAACCGTCAACGGCCTGCTGCTAAAATACTTTAGGATAATTAAACTGCGTCCTCTTGAGAAATCTAGTGGTTATTAATTTATAACATCGTGTAGTAAACAAGTTATCTAGCAGTGAATTTTCTAATAGTCTTCGATCTTTAGCTCACATAACGGTTACATAGTTGACCAAATACGAGACTCTCATCCTATAACTGGGATCAAATACAAAATTCACCCAAACTAGAGAAGGAACTTCTGCCAAAGCTAAAATGAGTTCAACCTTCTACATAGAATCCAAAGAAGGTGCTAAAAGAGGATTAAGTAAGAACTTGAACAGCTGCCCAGTAATTCATTACACCTGAGCATACAGAAACCTCATACTCAATGCTAGTCATGCGGAGAAACTACCCTTTGACGGAGAGGACACCGCCACAAATACCTGAATGTGAGAGCAAGGGATTGATAGACGAGCTCAAAAGGGAGAGCTACGCAGGAACTATTCGTGATCTTGGTATGCCAAATGTGTACTAGACTATTATGTGATTCAAGAAACACAGTAATCTACAACATCTTTCAAGAGGCTGTCGGCTACATGACATACAAAATAAATGTGCCGAAGCACAAACACAAAACCACCTCAACTATGTGATATCTACATCATCTGTAGGTGAAGATCAGCATCCTGCTGCGCAAGCTCCACCATCATAGCCTCATCAAAGAATTTGTTGATGCTCACGTCTTCACTCATTCCCTAAAAAGAAAAGGGATAGATCCATCATTGTAAGACAATAATCTTGGTCAACTACCGCATTCCCCTTCATATTTGTGTATTAAAAAAAATGAAAAAGATGAGAGTTGAAGCCTTAAATGGGAAACAAGGGATATGTGGAAGGGGGCTTGCACCAAGATCATAGTAGAAGAGGGAACGAGGGACATCTGGAAGGGAGCAAGCACCACTTCAAATCAAGTAGTGTTCCAAAAAATGAAGAGTAAATAATCACAAATTAACCCTGCTAGAATGTATACCTTTCTACGCCTTGTCTTCACCATGAACTCACGAGCCAGGTGCTGAATTGGGGCAGGCTCTAGTGGCCGTAAAACGATGCTCTTGTCAAGAGGATCCCCAGGAACAATAGCCCAATGATCAAACACTGAAAGACAAAACGCCTGCCCCTGGGTGTGATACCTCAAGTCGGTTTCAAAACCAAAGGACTCGATAACAGGTAAAAATGCCTGGAGGAGGAAGAAGTGTATGAGAAAACCTGATGTTCGAACATAAAAAAATTATAACAAAAATCCAGGGTGCTATCTATATTTCGTAATCAAACCTTGACGATGTAGGCAGGGGTCCCAGGTTGAGGAACATCAGCAGTAACATGTCCACGCCTGCGAGACAACACGGTGTATATAGCAGAGAGACAATCCATGGGTGTTTGGATCTGAATCAAGACACCAGAAAGTTAGCCCCGGTTTCACATAAGAAAACATCTTTAAATCTATCTTTTGTTCAAATTTTATCCCTATTTCTGTAAATAATTGAACCTAACTAAGACTTAACAATGTACTTATCTCATCATTTGAACAGAGTAAAAACCAGCAAGAACATTACATACATCCTGTCGTGACAGTTTCACTCTTAATATTTTTCATAATATAAATGGGTGTAGCTCAGCAGCTCTATTGCTCTAATAGGTAACATAAGGTGTATTATACAGCTTATAGGTCCAGTTCTAAAACCCTGTCCCTTTCTTTTCTTATATGGTGATCTGAAGAACATAATAAACAGTATATCATAAATGCATTCACCAAAGTGTGCTCAAAACGATACCCAAAAAAGAATTAACTTCAGACACACAGTCATACCTCCACATAATACACAGGTTCCATAAGCCTTGGTGTCGCCATAAGGAAAGAAGAGTAGGCTACACGTCGTGCAGTTGGAATAATCTGACCTGTTCCACGATGAATTGGCTCAGATGCAATCTTTGCATCAACTATTTTGAATTTAACATTTCTGATGGGCTCATCACATAGGGGTCCTTCCCGAGCTCCCCATTGAAACCTGTTAAAATTTTGTTAGTCCAATATCTCAGGTAGGAAGGAAAGCATAAAATAAGAAATTCAAGTTACCCCTGAACAATAGAATCTTTAACAGCATTCAACAAGCTCTTGTCCACTTCACTTGAGAGTGTATCATCCAATAAGATGTTAGGTCCCTGCAAATACATTTGAAGTGTCAAAACGGAAAACTTATGTTCAACTAAACAATAGAAGCAATCCATTAGCAATGTTCAAAATAACCAAGTGGTAAAGCATCTAATTCATCTAACCCTGACCTGCTTATCAGGTCCAAATGCCCAAATAGATCGTGCAGCAAGCAGATCCCAGTCATATTTGGTTTGAAAAAAGTCACCAAGTTTCTTTCTAGGCCAATCTATGCTTACAACACTGTTCTCGATGTCCTCAGCAAGTCCTCTCTCTAATGGTTCAGCAATCTACAAGCAATATATGTGAGCAAGGAGGGAAACAATTTTCTCAGCTTGCACAGATAAAAAAATTAAAGGACCGTCTCACCATGGTAATTTTATTTTTCTTATTAGGCGTTTCAGCAAAACATCTCATTGAAGACGACTCCACTACAGTTTCGCAGAATGAAACAACTGGGTCAGCCACCTGAATATTGCACACAATGAAAATGCACCTCGAGATCAGTAAAGTTTGGCAAATGAATCCTTAATGTCAGTAAAGTTTGCATTTGTCCTGAAACAAGATAAAGAACTGACAAAGGTGAGTGTATGAAGAGAGTTATAAAGCACCTTCACTTCCACCTCGGAGTAAAGCTCCCTAAGGTCCTTCATTATGGAATCTAGGTACAATTCACCAGTACCCAATATTGTGTGTTCACCGGACTCTTCAACCTTGGTGATTGCAAGAGGATAACTCTTGCTGATTTTCCTAAGCCCCTCCACCATCTTGGGCAACTCGCTAGGATTCAAAGGCTCAGTTGCTGTTTTCACCACTGGAAGAGTATTGAACTGAAGGGGCCGGAAAATGTACACATCCTCATTAAAATCCGAGTTACAAAGAGTAGCAGTTTTCATGATTGAAGCATCCACTCCTTCAATCAGCACCCACGCTCCTGGAGGAGCCTTACTTATGGGTATCCTGTATCGAGCTTGATATACCCACAGCTTTGTGACTTCTTTTACAGTCATATCCTCCTCATCATCAGGTGAATAGCCCTCTCCCAAAACGCGTACTGTCTGCCCTGTCATTATTTCCCCGCTGTAAACCCTACCAAAAGCATCAAAAACACTACAATCTGATTTGGGATACAGCTTGGTCACATTAACCATCAAAGGGCCAGCAGAGTCACAATCTTCCATTGCTTTGTAAATTGCTGAATCCTTTGGACCCGTGTATATGTGCTCCACTTTCCTAGCAGCAGCAGCTTTAGCAGAAGGAATGTGATGAACTAACATGTCAGTAAACCCAGTGGCAGTGCCAAAAACAGCACTGCAAGCCAGCCTCAGAAGAGGCCTAACATTTAGACGGTAAGCTGCATTGCTAAGCGTCACACCAAGTTCTGCCAGGGTTGCTTCAACACTCTTCTTGTGCTCTCCAATCACTTGGCTATAGATTTTGTAAAGAGGTTCAAGAACGAACTGCACAAAAGATCTTTCGACCCCACTTGCAGGCGGTTTCTTCTTGAAACTTCTTGTGTCAGGATCAAAGTAGAAGTCCCCCCAAAGCCGCGAAGCAAACTTGTTGGCATCAAATGCAACTCCATGAAGCTTAACATACAGTTTGGCAAATGACTGCAGTGTGAACGACCATCCTGCTGTTGCACTTGCAAAGCAGACATTCCCTAACGCAGGATCGAATACTAGTGCATTTCCAGCTATGGACGAGGCAGCTGTAACTTGATTGTTGACAGCTTCAATTATGTGCTTTAATTTGAAGTACGCGTCCTTTGGAGGCAATTTAAGCTCAGTTATCAGTCTGTCAACCTAAAAGGACAACAAAAATTATTAGAGGAAAATAAACTGCTTCTCAACATTGCAAGACACTTAATATTTTCACTAGTTTTATGTAATAGGCAAGATACCTTGTTAATCACAAGAACAATCGGAATACGTTCTTGAATCGCATGCCGAATGGCCCTTTCTGTATTTACCTGTCACCCATGACACAAGCAACAATTGTAAGTGGTCTAGCTATCCAGTGTGCATATACAAGATAAAGTCCAAATATAACTCAATGATAGGAATACAGCTATCAAAAAATAAATCGAAAGAAGAAACGACACAACTGCCCCACCCAGCTCATCTACCTGATTAAGTGAATCCAACTAAACCCCACCCATACCCCGTATGAGCCCCAAAATTTTGATAATACATCTGCTTAAACTGCAAAGCTTCCCAGAAAACACACAGAGCTTTAGCAGCTTACATCAAGACAGAGTGATAATCACCCGTCCTGTATGTCTGCAAGTGGATTAATCGTAGAAATAAGGAAATTACCATCACTCCTTCAACAGCATCAACAATCAAAACTGCACCATCAGAAAGTCTCAAAGCAGCTGTCATCTCATCCGAGAAGTTGACATGACCAGGAGCATCCATAATGTTGCAGAGGTAAGACTTTGAATTGCTGTCTTCCAGGACGAGTGACATAGGGACAGACTTAATTGATATCCTCCTTTCTTGCTCATCTATTCTTGTGTCTGTATACCTCATATGCTTCTCACTATTCTGATCAAAAGTAGATATATGGTGGGTTTGCTCCACCAGCATATCCATAAACAAAGTCTTCCCGTGATGCACGTGTCCCACTAAAGCAACATTTCGAACCAATGCTGGGTTCGACATCAGACCTAAGAGAAATTGAGTCGAAACATAGGTGGACGAATCCTTTACCCCAAGTTCAAACTTGAGATTCTTCACCGGTTTAATTATCGGCATTTCAAGAGGCTGTTCATCTTCATCCATCACCAATGTCTCGACCTCTTCACCGTAAACCTCTTCGGCTGTTGGGTAGTATTTCTTGTCTTCAGCAAGGACAACTTGGTTATCCATGTCAACATCCTCTTGAGTGGCCAGCCATCCATTCAATGCACCAGGCTGCTCTCCATCAGATGCAGCCCTCTCATCATCACTTCTCTCAGGGAGCTCCTCATCTTCCTCTTCCCTATCACTTTCCTGATCAGACTCAATTTCAGGACCGATATAGTTCCCAAATTCATCATATAAACTTTCATCCATGGCTCTTTACTACCTGATTAGAAGAAATAATCACCCATCTTATTAATTGTCCAACTAAAGCAAACTAAAAATCAACGCAAAAACACATTTTTCACCAAAACAAGCTATGTAATGGAGCATTTATGCACAGGTGAAACTTAGCAGAACAAAATTCCCAAAACGTCTTATGAAGCTATTTCATTGTTAATTTTGTTATTCCGAGACGGGTTTAAGTTATTTTTGTGAATTTTAACCTGTGATATAGGCTTGTTAAAAATTTTACTAGGTTACGCATTAATGACTATCATACGGATTGACCTATAATAACCTTATAAATGACCTGATTGTATAAATACTTTTTATACCGTCAACAGAAGCGGATCCAGAATTTAAATCCTATGGGTTCAACTTTTAAAGGTTTTAGCATTGAACTCATTATAATTTTAAAGTTATGGGTTCGTATCTACTATTTTTTTAATTTTAGTGAATTTTCACAAATAAAATCTTTCTCCGCGTCAAAAGTTATGGATTCAAATGAACCCATCGATACTACACTACGTCAGCCTCGGACCGTCAATGCAACTATAGTGCAAACAAACAAAGTAATAGGATATCTACAAAGCTTAAACTATTTCTTAAAAGTCTAAAACTACCAATGGGGAATATCGTCGGCAGCTAAAACATGGGGTTTTAAAGGGATAGATGCAGGGGACGGGACCGACAGAAGAATAGATACCAGAATCACATGTCCGTTTACTTTTTCTTCTAAGCTCTTATCAACAATCACGCTAACAATAAGAAGAAAAATAGTTTCCAAAATTTTTAGCACTAAGGGTGTGACCTAGTGATTAATGTCTGTTTACTTTTTTTTGTTGTTTACAATTTAACTCATAAATTACTAAGAATCTGTTTTACCGGATATTGCTAGTTTTGAACATCACATAGGGAATATTGTTAGCAGCTAAAACATAGGGTTTTAAAGCGATGAAATGCCGAGAACGGGAGGGGAGAGTAATGAGTAACGCGCAAGTGGTAGGAAGAAGGAGAGAAGTGTACCTTTAACTCGAAGAACTCTGCCGGAGACAAACGGCGGACAACAGCGGCAAAGCAGCTGCAGCAGCGGTGGTTCAAGCAGTTTTCAAGCAGCTGCAAAGTGACCGCTTGTAAATTGTAATATTGGTATTCAGTGCTATAAAATGGGCCTTAACTGGATCTGGAACCGCCTTGGACCCAAAAGCCCAAAATGAATCGGGTGGACCCTGAATATGAGAAGGAGGAAAAGACAGGAGTACCTATAAAAATAAATAATTACCATGTTCTACCCATAAAAGAATTCTACCCATTAAATAATTATAACTCCCTATCCATTTAATAAACAAACGCGTATCTCAAAATAACTATCTCAAGTTGCTAATGTCCTACCTATAAAAAAGCAAAAGCTGCTCAAAATTTCAAAAAATTAGCGCACAAAAATTGAGATTTCCACCGGCATCTGTCGAAGATTTGGAGATCGGAGATCGCCACTCTAATTTGAAGACCGGAAGCGTGAAAAAATAGAGCGAAGATGCTGATTCTCTTTAAAATTTGAGTTTTTCTCTTTAAATTTTTCCGATTTTGATTTCGCAGAAGTTTAGCGCTCAAACTTCTAAATTTTTAGCTGACAATTTTGTTCTCAGATTGGAGATCTGGAAAACTGGAGGATTGAATCATAACAACTGATTTGATTTCGAAAATTTTTTTGTTGAACTTTAGTATTTGACATCTAACACTGTTGAAATTTGGATTGTCGAGATTCAATTTTGGACATATAACTTCGGAATCATGGAAAATATACCAATTCTGCTGCAGCATAGTGGAGAATGGAGTGATAACCATAATTTCATAAGCTTTCATGTTGATGCAATTTTAATGAAGACCTGTTGGAAATTTGAACAATTTCTCAGAGAAATTGCAAAGCAACTGCAAAAGGACAGCAACACAATAGTTATTCAGTATGCTATTGCTCAAGGATATCCACCAATTACAATTTGCAGTGATATCAGTGTTAGTGTTTACATGGAATTAAAAAAATCAAGTGCAGGGATGACAACACTCCCACTGTGTGTGTCGTTTATTAAAAATACTATAGCTGCAAGCACCTCGAGTTTCGATGTTGCTACAATTTCGTTATAAATTGTACAATTTGAAAGCAATGATGTGATTAGTTATTTTGATGTGCAAGAAGGAGATGACACCAGTATAGAAATTGATGATGCAAACATCATAACTAATCAATTTCATCAAAAAGTTAAAAAAGGACAAATTTACAAAGACAATAACTTGTTGGCTCTGAAACAGTATGCCGTTAGAGAAAAATGTCAATATCGAGTTAATAAATCATGCCCAAAAAGGTTCGTCTGTATTTTTTCAAGTAAAAATCTATGTGATACCTATGTAGTATATAAGTATGTTAAATCAGTATACTATGCGAGTATAGAATTTTACTGGTTTGTGTGTGTGTGTATTTTATTAGTAAGACATGATACCAATATAGTATATAAGTATGCTAAATCAGTATACTATGCGAGTATAGAATTTTACTGGTTTGTGTGTGTGTGTATTTTATTAGTAAGACATGATACCAATATAGTATATAAGTATGCTAAATCAGTATACTATGCGAGTATAGAATTTTACCGATTTGTGTGTGTGTGTTTTATCAATAAGACATGATACCTATATAGTATATAAGTATGTTAAATCAGTATACTATGTGAGTATAGAATTTTACTGATTTATGTGTGTGTTTTTTTACAAGTAAGGCATGATACCGATATAGTATATAAGTATACTATATCGTTATACTATGTGAGTATAGAATTTTACTGGTTTGTGTGATGTTTTTTACAAGTAAGACATGATATAGTATATAAGTATACTATATCGTTATACTATGTGAGTATAGAATTTTAATGGTTTGTGTGTGTATTTTTTATCAGTAAGACATGATACCGATATAGTATATAAGTAGACTATATCGGTATACTATGTGAGTATAGAATTTTACTGGTTTGTGTGTGTGTTTTTTATCAGTAAGACATGATACCAATATAGTATATAAGTATGTTAAATCAGTATACTATGCGAGTATAGAATTTTACTGGTTTGTGTGTGTGTGTTTTTATCAGTAAAAGATGATATGGATATAGTATATAAGTATGCTAAATCAGTATATTATGCGAGTATAGAATTTTACTGATTTGTGTGTGTTTTTTATCAATAAGACATGATACTTATATAGTATATAAGTATGCTAAATCAGTATACTATGTGAGTATAGAATTTTACTGGTTTGTGTGTGCGTTTTTTATTAGTAAGACATGATACTGATATAGTGTATCACTATGCTAAATCAGTATACTATGTAAGTATATAATTCTAATGGTTTGTGTTTGTGTTTTTTTATCAGTAAAAGATGATATTAATATAGTATATAAGTATGCTAAATCATTATACTATGTGAGTATAGAATTGTACTAGTTTGTCTGTGTTTGTTATTATCAGTAAAAGATGATACTGATATAGTATATAAGTATGCTATATCAATATACAATGCGAGTATATAATTGTACTGGTTTGTGTGTTTGTTATTATTAGTAAAACATGATGCCAATATAGTATTATGTATGCTAAATTAGTATACTATATGGGTATAGAATTGTCCTGGTTTGTCTATGTTTTTTATCAGCAAAATATGATACTGATATAATATACTATATAAGTATACTATGTGAGTATAAAAATGTACGGATTTGAGTGTGTGATTTTTATCAATAAAATATTATACATAATGTGTTTGTATTATAAACAGGTATACCCTTGAATGCGTGGATGAAAGATGCACTTGGAGACTAAAGCATCAAGCCTGCGGGCATCAAATCTTTTCAAAGTGACATATTTTAATTCTGTCCACAGTTGTTTAAATGATAAGAGATTTTGTTCACAAAAGCAAGTTGTCTCAGCTTTTGTTGCAGCTGTGGTACAAGATAAACTTGTTGACCCGAAAACCATATATGCACCAATAGATATACAGAAAGACATCCAAAAAGCATATCGTATGGACTTAAGCTACGTGCAAGCGTGGAGATCAAAAGAAAAAGCATTGCAGTTATTGAGAGGAACACCAAAAGAGTCATACAAGAAAATACCAACATATCTTTATATGTTAGAGTACACTAACCCAGGGTCAGTGACACGACTACACACTGAAGGAGATGAGAGCTTTTTGTATGCATTCATAGCTATATATGTATCGATTAGAGGATGGATGTATTGTAGGCCAACAATTGTAGTTGATGGAAGTTTTTTAAAGTCAACATATAGAGGGACCACACTCACGACTTCCACACAAGACGCAGAGGGTAAGAAAAAAAGTTGTCTCAGAATCTGTATTGAATAATTGATGTAGTTTACTTATTTAAAAATACAAATCAGTTACATTCAGTTAGATCAGCAAAAAAGATTTCCAAACATCATATGATACCAGCATGGTATACAAGTATGCCAACAAAGTATATAATTATTTTGCTATATACTTGTACCTATGACTATACTATTATATGAAATGATAAATTAACATTGTGTGTTGTAAGTAATATTTGTTCCTTTGGTTTTACAGGATAAATTCTACCCCTCGCATATGCAATTGTTGATTCGGAAAACGATGCATCGTGGGAGTGGTTCTTCGTGAGGTTTAGAGAAACCTATGGACAAAGAGAGGGAATGTGCATCGTATCAGATAGACATGATGGTATATGGAGAGAAACTTCAATTGTCTCTCCAGAAGTCCCTCATTGTGTATGTATGTTCCATATGTGGAACAACATAAAGACGAACTTCAGGAAGAGCCAAAAATAAATTAAAGAAGTATACTTTGCATTAACAAGAGCATACATTGTTGAAGAATTCAACAGGCATATAGCAGAGTTAGAAGCTATTGATAGTAGAGTGAAAAAATACCCGATGGATATTGGATATGATAAATGGTCCCGGGCGCATTCCAAGGCAAATAGAACCATGACCATGACATCGAATATTGCAGAATCACTAAATGTAGCAAACAAGCACGCAAGAGACCTCCCAATTGTGAATTTGCTTGACTTTATGACAACATTGATTCAGAAATGGAATTACACCAATCGGAAGGATGCCATGAAATCATTTATGAAGATCGGTGTAAAGTATGAAAAAATATTGGCAGATAATACCATCCTATCACAGACGATGACGGTATGCATTTTAAAACACAACATGTACTGTAGTTTTACTTCTGCACCGTAGAGATTTCACTAAACAACTGCATATTGTTATTATAAAAAATACTATTACTTCATACAACTAATGGATTTTCTTAATTAAAATTATATTAGGTGTTGCCATCAACTCAATTCTTACATTTAGTGATTGATGGCCAAACAAGAAATGTGGTGCGCCTACATGAAAAAAACTGCACTTGTGGAAGGTTTCAGCTAGACGATATTCTATTTCCACATGCAATGGCAGTTATACAAAAATTCCATATGAATTCATACAAGTATTGCTCGGATTACTACAGTAAAGACTACTTGCTGAAAACATATGAGATATCAGTAAACCCTTTGCCTGATGAAACAACGTTGCAAATTCCAGAACATGTGTCTTCGCATGTGGTACTGGCACCAAAAGGAAAAATCAAACCAGGAAGACCTACAAAGAAGAGAGTCATAGGAGGTTAGGAAGGAAATACAGTTACATGTGCACTATGCGGGAGCAAAGGACATAACCGGAGAACGTGCCGAAATATTCCAAAGAGAGATTGATATAATGCTTCAATGTTTTTATAGAACTCATATATTGTAGAATCTTTTTCATTTGGATTTCAAAGAAGTAAAATGCATGTATTGCACTAGACATATATTTGGTACGGTGATTCTTTGCCAGATTACTTTTTGGGAAAAAAATTTATATGCCTACTTGTGTTTTCAATAAGAATCTGTTTATTTTTTATTTTAGTATATAAAAGTTGGATGCATTTACATCGAGTTTTGCAGGAAAAAAGGTGTTATAATATAATGTGATACCCAAGTGGTACATCTGTATACCTTATTGGTATATTTGTATACCTTATTGGTATAATATGTGTAGAAATAGAAGAAATCACCTAGTGAAACTTCTTCTTTTTTTCCTTTTGTTTGTAATTGGATTTGAACTCTGATTTTACATGGTTTTCACTCATTATATGAATCTCTAAGCTACACTCCTTTTCTTTTTTTGTTTTGGATAGTTAATATAGTAAAAACGATCCAAGTGAATTAATCCAACTTGTAATGGGGAGAGGTTACTCACCTAATGTGGCAGTGTCATTTGTTCCGAGACCTATACTGGCATTTCTATTTGTTGAAAGTACTGTAATTCTCATACCATCACCAATAAGTGCTATATTAGTTTTATCTTGACCAACAATGAATGATGCTTTCACTGTAATTTCGTGTTTTGACGTGTATAAAGAATGGTGTTGCACTCCCACAAAGATTTGCATTGTTGTGAAGTTGTTTGTTCCATATTGTGAAACTGTAAAATGAAAACTCACACAACTCTCTGCACTCCAACACAACATCAACATAATTATGAAAAATTCCTAGTTCTTTGGCTTCCAGTTAGATTTTCTTGGTTTTCCCTTTTCTTTTCTTGTGTTGCAAGGTTTCGCTGTAAACTATAATAGTTCAATAAAAACCACAAAGTAACATTAGATCTTGAAAAATGATTATAATTACACTTGCATAAGATCCTACATCTATAATTTAGTTCAAGACATGACATCTATAACCTAGTACCTATTTGTATGATGAGCAGAGAAATAAGGGAGTTAATCGAGCAGCGCGATCTTGCTCAATCTTGTCTTAACAATATGACAAGTTCAGAGTCATGGGTACGTAGTTAGTCATAAGGTCATAACTATTCAATATATATAATAATACATCAAAAGGAACTTAAACGTTTTCTCTTTCTCTTGTAGACTGAACTGAGTAGTGTATCATCTCCTGATAAAGTCCAGTGGATGGATGACTATGCAACATCAGAAGTATCAGAATGTGTATATCCTTTTCGTCATGACGGATACAAAGGCCTTAATAATTATAACAAGCTAAGCGAACAGATTCCTAACCCTCTAGAAGATCAGTTTCTCTGTGATGACACCTCACGGAGGTTGTTTATTGAGAAGTATTTTGGACCAGATCCATGTAAAGGATGGGAAAACATTGCTCAAATAACTGTTCCAAATTTGGAAGATAACTGCAAGGAAGTTCAATGCGTTGAAGTGGATTCTAACACGAACAATACAAGCTCTGATAAACATTCATCACCTCGAAAGGGAGATCAGGAATCAGGTTCCATTGACATAGACCACAATACAGTTATAGCAACATATTGTACTATTACAATTGTATTACTGGAACACACTTTTAAAAATTAGCATTTTCGCAATCTAATAATGCAAAATACCATACTTCACCAAAAACTATTTTAAAAATCTACAAAGTTTTCATGCTACGATTAACTAAAAACAAAAAGAGACCTATACTACTTCTTACGCTTCTTTTCACGAGTCATTTTTCTTGCTACTGGAGCCTCAGATTCACTTGATTCGCCATGAAATTGCTTGTTTCTTCCACAGTGCCACAACAGTATACCAAACCTAGCTCAAAGACCATCCACATCAAAATTGTCAACATGGATTGTAAGACCTTCAATAATGTACTCAACAAAGCATCCAACATATACTCCACAATCTCTAAAATAAAACAAATGAATAGAATATAAAAATTGATTAGTAGTGAAAAATGTTAATATGAACGAGGAAAACAAATTAAAAAAAAAAGTAATTATTCTTACGAATTTTGTTGTGTTGCCAGATCTGTAATCAGTTCAATCTCAAAAGGACCAGTCAAGTCCTTTCCCAAATGTAGACCATTTTGTACTACAATGTCACTCCTTTAGTTATAAAAGTCAATGCTAACTAGAAATAGGGGGATCAACACAGCATATGCCTCTGCCACCTTTTGAATAGTTTTTTTGTGCTTTTGACTACGTAGCGAGTCATATACATAAAAACATCTCTTATGGAATGATACACACCCCAATATCCAATGCCACTTTTTTGCCAAATTAATTGGTAAGAGGACGCGATCAACCTGGTGCCATGGAGTATTGCAATGCATCCTAAATCCTTGCATGTACTCCATGATATCGTATGATCTATCAATCAAATGATCTTGTCTCCCTCCTTTTACAAACTCTGCGAAAACCCTTTGAATGATATTATTAAAAAGGGTATCTGTAGTTGTGGCTTTGATTGGCATATTAATTTCATATTTTGCCTTCTTCCTAAGATAGTAGACTATAATATTCAAGTGCTGCAAAAAGGAGAGTAAGAAAACATGACTAACATTAACAATATGTATGAACTAATACAACAACAAAAATAAAAAGTAGTACATATATCGAACTAGACAGAGGCCTCCCAGAATAGTTTAATGTATGGAAAAACGTCTTATCATCAATCTGTTCAACTTCAAAGTCAAAACAAGGGTCCAACTTTTGATCACCAGGTAAATACACTTCCCTATATCGTACAAAACAAGATATGGAAAAGAAATATATCAACAAAAATTAAGAAAACATGAAAACAAAAGTACATAGGAACGAATACGCACTCTCCCAATTGCATGTTTGATTCAACAAAGTTTGAGAATGCAGTCATAAGCTCATAATCAACATACACTGAAATGTCATTCACAAATAAAAATCTTCCTTTGATAACCTTTGAGGATCCCCCAACTGCACTAACACCAGATTGCCAGTAATTCCTATATGGTGACTATTTTACAGCTGCAGGGCGCCTTCTCCGTGTGAAAACTGCTGGAGTTTTTTCAACAGCTGTTTGTGTTTGGACAACATGTCTTGATACCGACTGATCAATTTTAGACTTATTAACATCACGAGTTGTTAGTTCATTTCCAGGTTGATTTATATTACGTCTCCCTCCTTGTGTAATAGCAGCAATTAGATCAAGTTGAGAAGCAGTATATTAAAAATCAGAAACCAAGTCAAGATCACCCTCGTGTTGACATGGAGCTTAAATTAGAAAAAGCTAGTGAATAAACAAATATACAAAGTTAAGAAATTTAAAAAAAGAATGAAAAGTAATATATATATAGAAGATATTACCAGAAGGCAAATTCACAATATTGTTGCCAACATCCACTTGACCAACACCATCAACCCGAGATGCTAAACACACAAAATCATTATCAGCATTACTGTTCAAATAAATAAACTATCAAAAATCTCTCATTACATACTAACTTCATAATTAGTAACATCAACAATCATACCCTGTGGAGCAATATTAGACTCAATAACAACATATGCTCGTGTCTGTGCAGGAATTCCTAATGGCAACGGAGCAGGTTTAGACTTTCTAACATCATGAGATGTGTGCTTAAGATTAGCTTGTTGTGTAATGGCGGTGATTTGATCAATTGCAGTTGCAGACAATTCAAAGTTAGAATCCAAACCAAGATCATGCTCATTTACGAAGGGGGTTGAAAAAAAGTTAAAACGGGTTAGTGAACGCACAATACATAAAGTTATATAAATAAAAAAAGAATAAAAAAATTAAATATACAACATTTTACAAGAATGCAAATCATCATTAACTACGCCATGCCTTGTTGTGACGTTCTTCACATTGACACCACTGGCACCTCCATCTCGACCAACCCCACCAAAACCAGACACTAAACATGTAAAAGTATAATCAAGAGTACTATTTTCGAAAACCAACAACAAAAAAATAAAATCAAATATGTGATTTATATACTAGAAGGGGCTTTGGGCGTGCTATCTCCAATAACTACAGGATCATTCCCACCGTCGCCCCTTTCAAACTAGTCATGATCATTATGCATCTCACCAAAGTAAGGATCATTATGTTGTTTCTTATGCTGAAATTGACAATAGAAAGTATCCTATAAGCATATATTTCATCTTTGAACAATATACTATAACATTATATTATATGAGATCAATACCGTTGAATTTTCCTCTGGTTTCATTGACTGCCTACCAATAGATGCAAGCACCTCCTCAAATTTGGTCTTTACAAAAGCTTCAAAACTTGTAACTCCTTCATTACCTCAACGTTGGTTGGTTCGGAATCACTTCCAGTACGTTGATGCATACTTTGGGTCTTTGGCAATTGAGTGCCAAAAACCGAAAAGCTATCAGGTTGACTGTCAGTGCAATCAACTTCAATTTCAAAGTTTAGACCACGCACATCAAATAGTTGTTTCTCAGCATCAGTTGGGGTGATGTTCTTTAGCTGCAATTATTAAGCACATTAGTTAGAAATAGAAATCATAATCAAACATGGAAAGATAAAAGATCCCTATTACCAAATGATACCAATATGGTATACATGTATACCAATAGAGTATATCATTAACTTGGGATATTGCTACAACTACATGTGGCTAAAATAATGTACCAAAATATTAAAAGATACAATAAAAGTATGAGAAAACTAAAAGTACGAGTAGCAATAAAAGAATAAGTAGCAGAATAAGTAACAATGACTAAAACTACTATACCAAAATATTAAGAGACGCAATAAAAATATGAGAAAATTACCTGCTCGCGTTGCAAGCTAAACATTCGCAATGCAATTCGCTCATTTGGTATTTTACCCATCACTACCCAATTCAAAATTCGTGGAAGTTTGTTTCCTATATGATCAGCAAAGTGACCATCCAAACTTGGGCAGCTGTCACGACCCAAATTTCCCTCAGTTAGGTACCGTGATGGCACCTAGTCTTAGGAACTAGGTGAGCCTAACATTTAACTACAATAACAATAATAAAAGAACTTTTACAATCTCGATAATAGAAATCTTGACTGAGTCTACATTTTACCCAAAACCCGGTAAGGTACAAGTCATAAGCTCTACGAAATCTTTCTACCAAATCTAAATAAAACTGTCTAGAAATAAGTAAGTACAGTTAAAATAAACAGGAAGGTGACTCCGAAGCCTGCGAACGCAACAACAGGTTACCTTGAGTCTCCTCAGCAATCATCCGTGCAACTACTAACAACCAAAACCTGGATATGTGCAAACAAAAATGCACAGAAGTGTAGTATGAGCACACCACAGCGGTGCCCAGTAAGTATCAAGACTAACTTCGGTGGAGTAGTGACGAGGACTAGTCAAGACACCACTGGTCTACAAAATAAATAACATGAATATAGAAATGACCGAACGTTACATCTATCTAAGACTTCACGGAATAATTTACAACAATGACAATATAGAGCGGAAGGATATTACAGAAATCAATCACGAAACATCACAAAAATACACAGAAAGATGGACAGCAAAACAAGCCAAACCGAAAGGAAACACAATACAATAGAGAACACCAATAACTCAACTCTACATCGGTTTGTTCACATCGACCTTAACCATTAAAATCCATAAACTGGTGGAAATGTTTAAACATCATTTCATATGAAAAACTTTTGCAAACAAAATCATTTTAGTATGGAAGAGTTTCCTTTGAAAATATACTTTCTCCAAAAGTAGATATAAGTATATTTAATATAGAGAATTACGTAAAACATAGTTTCTTTCAAAATACGAAACTTCCCAAAGATGCTTTCCCAAGAAAATGACTTCCAAATGTCATTTTAGGCAAGACTAGTGCTTTTCAAATATACCTTCGATGTAAAAGTCCTTCAAATATAATCATTTCGAAACCATTGCTTTTTCAATAATACTTTTCAATAAAATCCCTTGATCAAAATCTCCTCAAGATTTATCTACCGGAACTCAGTCCGTAACTCAGAAATTACCATGCAGTACAGGAAGAATATCAAATCTTGCCAATAAATGCGGTAAGAGATTAGTAGAAATATCCAAATTTAGAACGACGGAATGAAATGCAAAGACAAGTGCACGGCATCACCCTTCGTGCTTTTACTCTCATCCTCACCAAAACAAGTAAATAAATACACGACATCACCCTTCGTGCTTTTACTCTCATCCTCACGATACAATGAATAAATAAAATGACACGGCATTGCCCTTCGTGCTTTTGAATATTAAATCATGACATGGTATCACCCTTCGTGCTTTACACTTTCATCCTCACAACGCAACAAATAAATACACGGCATCACCCTTCGTACTTTACACTCTTCCTCACAATGCAACACATAAATACACGACATCACCCTTCGTGCTTTACACTCTTCCTCACAGTGCAACAAATAAATACACAACATCACCCTTCGTGCTTTACACTCTTCCTCACCCAAACAATATCAAGAACGACAATTTGGCAAGGAACATCAACAATATGAATCATAAATCACAACATCCCGGCAAGGGAGTCAACAATACAAACAATATCATTAACATCATAAATAGAAATCATAACATCCCGGCAAGGGAGTCAACAAGGAAAACAACATCATCAACAACATGAATAGTAAGAGAAACCACACGATCCCGGCAAGGAAAACAGCTGTAACCAATCACACCTAAACAGTTAACTTCACGGGATAAAACTCAGCTTAAACAAAGGCCCAGTAATAGGCAACATCAAGGAAATATCAACAACATAAATGTTTATCAACTAGACCTAAGTAGCACTTAAAGGAAAACTAATAGGAATTACAAGGTAAGACTCACGGGCATGCTTGACACCAACGAACGAATGTTCTACTACATCTAAACAACTATACAGCTAGATAACACTATCATAGTCAACTTGGCAGTTTTAGGAAGCAAATATAGCATGGAGATAAGAGCGGTAAAAGATTCTGTTAACTCAATTAAGATCAAATAGCCAACGAAGGAATCCAAAATCAAGTAATTCGAATCTAAGCAGGAAAGGATGAAATTAACAACCAAGGATTTAAATGTATCAATTACAACACATAAACAGGTAACATAAGAAACTACGAATCCTAAAAGGGCAGTCAATTAGCAAATAAGTCCGAGTACACACTCGTCACCTCGCATACACGGACTACATACAACAAAGAAGACTCAATCCAAGGGGTAGTTCCCCCACACAAGGTTAGGCAAGATACTTACCTCAAAGACGACAACCCGGTACTCAAAAATGATCTTCTGGGGCGGAAAGACCTCCGGACAGCTCAAAATCAACTAAAATAACTTCAAAATACACATAAAACGTATAACGAACTATTCCGAACAATAAAGTTTTAATCTTTACAAAATTATAAAATCGACCCAAAAGGTGACCCCCCGGGCCCGCACCTCGGAACCCGACAAATTTTACAAATTCTGATTATCCATTCCAATACGAGTTCACCCATACTAAATTTATCAAATTTCGATGTCATTTGGTCTTTCAAATCATGAAATTTTCTCTTAGAAGTTTTCTTTCAAAACCCACAATTCCCTCAACCCCAAAACACAAACTAAATGATAAAAACAAGAACTAATTCATGAAATATAATTAATTATAGTGGAAGAACACTTATCAATTCGATTTATGTGAAAAATCCTCAAAGAATCACCCACAACCGAGCTCTAGAAGTCAAGATATGTTTAAAATGGCTTAACCCTCGTTTTTGGAAACTTATATTCTACCCAGGTATTTAAAGCATCGCGATCGCGGACAAGTTGATGCGATCGCGTAGAGAAAAAGATGTTTCTGGCCAAACGTGATACGCGATCGTAGGGAGGCTAATGCGATCGCAGAGAGGAAATAATGCTATTGTCCAATATTACACTATGCGATCGCGGAAAGGGGAAGGCAATCGCATAGAACAAAATTATCTGTTGCCCAAAAATACAGGCCTATGCGAACGCGGACGAGAATATGCGATCGCGAATGAGGAGGAAGTAGGCTTTCGCGATCGCGAACCTGACAGTGCGATCGCATTGAAGGGAAATCTGGGTTGTTCAAGGAGACTTTATGCGATCGCGACTACTCCTATGCGATCGCGACTACTCCTATGCGATCGCATAGAAGGAAACCAGAAGGCAAAATTTCAGCTGTTCAAAATTAAGGAAAATGGACCCGACACCCATCCGAAACACACCCGAGGTCCCCGGGACCTTGTCCAACCACACACACAAGTCATATAACCTAACACGGACTCGCTCGAGGTTTCAAAACACATACAACAACACTAAAACAACGAATCAAACCAAAATTCAAACTTATGAATTTTCGAAACTTCAAATATCAACACTCGCGTCGAAACCTATCAAATCAACCCGAAATGACGTGAAATTTTGCAGACAAGTCACAATTAACACTACGGGCCTACAACCACTCCTGGAATTTCATTCCGAGCCCGATATCAAAATTTCACCCATCGGCCGGAATCGCCAAAATTCTAACTTTCACCAAAATACCTCAAATCACTCCACGGACCTCCAAAACCAATCCCGGACACATGCCTAAGTCCAAAATCATCATATGAAGCTGTTGGCATTAACCAAAACTCATTCTGAGGTCGTTTACATATAAATCAGACCTCTGGTCAACTCCCATCACTTAAGCTTCTAAAACTGAAATTTTCATTCCAATATGACTCCGGGTTTACGGTAACTGAATCCAACCACGCACACAGGTTGATATACATAATGTGGAGCTGTTTATGATCTTATACCACCGAACGGAGATTAAATTCCCGAAATGACCGGTTGGGTCGTTACAACAACATTCATACAACCGAATCTGTAAAGCCAACAGGAAGTCACCGAGTCTATAAAAAGAAGGCTTAGATTGAAACTTGTTGGAACACGAGTTGATTGTATCCTTATAAACATCTATACCCCAGGGATAATTATTAAAATCACCGCACTCAATCAAGTCAATGTAAGACCTTGAAATAACCTTTGTTTTGAGTTGAGAAAGTAAGAAGGTGTTCACAAAATAAACAACTGTTATCTTCAACGCATCATCATTTGTTTTCCATTTCTTCTTAGTAAAACAGTCTACTAGTTGGGCCAATGTCACATATATAGTCTTAAAATATTTTGAAATCAGCCTATTCTCTTCCACCCTCTCTATACTTGTATCACCCTTACATTTCAGCCCAGTAACGAGTGCAAATTCACCCAAGCCAAAGCGCAACCTAGAATCATTCACTACAAAACGCATCTCATTTTTTCACCTCATGATGTACTTCTCTAATAAGTAAATGGTTTATAACCCGAATCTGCACAATAACTGGTGGCATATCCAAAAAATATCCAAAGCATGTTTTCTTAAACATCCCAAGTTGTTTTTTTGATAAATTCTCTTTCAACTGACGAATAACATAGCAGTTGGTATCCCAATCAACCTTTGGTTTATAATCTACGTCCACAGGCACAAGAAAATCCCAACACTGCATAACACATGTTCATATAAAATAATTTCAGAAATAGAATTCACCTAAAATGCATCTAAAACAACAAAAAAAGTTACAACTACCATACAATACCAACACATCATATTACTATACCAACAGGGTATACAATTCTACTGGCTAATTCCCGACAACTATAAATGACTATACTGCTATTACACAACCGATAGGCATAAAGAGAAAAAGCAAAAGAATATATGCAGATATAAAGTGTTTTCAAGATATTGTGCGATACTACTATTATTAAAGGAAAAACATATATTTTGTTTATGTGCTGAGATCTTTTATCAACTGTTTGAATACAACCACAAACTAAAAAACAAAGAAAAGAGAACATGTACCTAAGTATTTCTTGCCAAACATACATATCAAAATTAGATAGAATTTTATACATGCATGTAGAAAATCTAGCAATAAATTATGCAAAAGAAACCAACATTGGACCAAATACGGACAAACTTTTAAAAAATATCTAGAAGTGAAGTCACAACACAGTTCATGAGAAGAAACCGGAGAAAAAACTTAACTTCTAGCTTCATAATAAGGGTTTCTTAATGTTGTAGATCATCCTACTGTGAAGTTTACACCATGGCTAAAATTAGCTTCTTTTTGCAAGTAAGGATTGAGAAGTGGAAGGTTAAGAGCCTTAGCAATATATTCAATAGTAAGACGGCCATCAGAGAATCCAAAGCTGCCATACAACATAGCTCATAGTGAAAGATTACTAAATTAAAAGTTATAGCATAAATGGGTTGCTACTCCATTCGATTCTACTTTGTTTTGGAATGTAACCTTACTTGGGTCAAATAAGAACAGGTGGTTCAAGAACTACACGACCCCTCAAGGTCATGAAAACTTGAAAGGAGAAAATATATAAGTGTCTCGCAGAACAAGTTGTAATAAAAACTAATATCACTTGACCCAAGATGGTGGATACGAAAAGGACTACTTGGACAAGAGCTACATGGTCTAAGGGGAAAAGAGTTGGTTATAGCAGAAATATGCTGAAATAGTGAATTATTACGTGCCTAAAGTCATATCAAAAGTTTACGAGTAACAACGAAGAGGTTTTAACCCCAAGTGCAAATCTAACACATTGTCTAGCTAACTGGTTCTAGGATGGAACTTTCCGTCTCTACCAAGTGTAAATCATAATCATAAACCTATTAGCAACATGTCAATAATGTAAAGTAGTCAACAATGTATAGGCATCTGAATGCATAAGGACTATATAAAAGTCATTGTGCCAGAATCTTCTCCACAAATCAGTATTGGCAAAGTACAGCGTTGTATACACTATTGACAAAGTGCATCAGAGACTCTAATTTATTGCCTTTTTTTAGACTGACTAATCAAAACCAGTAATATCAAAAACTATATAGCAACTCATATCTACAATCTTATTCTCAAACTTAGGCTTATCGCCAACCAACCATCCATGTATTAAAATTAATTCAAATGAACCATATATGACAACAAAACTCGAATCATTTTACAACTTAACTCATATACATGATTTTACTGAGAAAACTATGTGACTGACAATTGAAGAATTTCGTGTAAAAATTAGTTCAGAAGAACCAATCTCATTCTCTATGCTAACTGTCTAATCTTTAAATTAAGATGTAAACATTGAAATACTTTTAAGCTCAGATTAATTTTCAATTGCAAAGCTTTTAGATCAATAGGGCTTAAAATGATTCTTATAAATCATGTTATTTAGAGAAAAGAAATTCAAATGTTTCAGCAACAAATTCAAACAATTAAACAGTTGTTTGACATATGAATCCATTGATAATGTAGCATCAAACGAACAACGAAATTGCAGACAGTAGACAGTAGCAATTCCACTGACGCAGAAAGTAGCATATGTGTGCACCTTCAACGAATCAATGAAATTGCAGATAGGTTTTTCGGTTAACCGAACAACTGAGGAACCAAAACCGTAAACCGCACCAAACACCGAAATTGAAAAATAACACAACTAACTATAATACAAAATCATACCAGGAAATCAAAAAAATAACAATGCACTATACATTCAAAAGCACAAATACATACTATTTTTTAAAAATTACCTTCTTGGGTGCGACACCATTTTTTTCCCTCTTTAATTGAGAATCATTGCTACAATCAACATCTACTGGTTGAGTTTCTGTTTCAGGCGCGGATTCACGTCGGATTCCTCTAACTCAGAATCCTCAACAACTTTACCTTTTCCCTTATCATTCACATCAACACCTACTTTGACTGATTCAAAATTTGTGTTGGGTAATGACTGGTAGGGAGTTCCATCTCCTAACGAAGCATCAATATTGTTGCCTTTCTCACCTACTAATTCTACATTTTCAGTTATTTTTTCAACACGACTACTGCAGGGTTAGGACTAAACACAGACGGAGAATCACAAAATAATGAAAAACTAGGAACGGACATTAAAGAGGCAACGGATTCAACAACTACTTGGGTTGAAGAATGATGTCGTTCACGGTTCCACCATCTACGGGCACAATGCTTCTTCTTCATAGTGAAAACAACAACACAGAGGCATTGATTCACAAAAATACAAAGAAAAACACAAATATCCTATGATTTTGAAAAACCCACTTTCACTATCATATGATTTAAAAAACTCACTTTCACCAAAATTTACTTTCACAAGCAAAAATTTCACCCAAAAATTACTATTAGACAAAGAGATAGAACGAAATTTGAAGTAAAAAATGTAAAACTTGAATCTGGATGCAACATTGGTTCTCATAGTTTGAGTATGGAGATTTGGAAACTGAATTGCATGCAGTGTAAATGAGGCATTAAACTGACGGAATGAGGCGTTAAAGTGACGGGAATAAGCTAATAAATGGGCCGGGTAAATAGTTTGGGCCGGATGGGTAGGAGAGGTAAATAATTTGGGCATAGGCATTAAAGGGTAAATAGTTTGGGCTTAATGGGTATAAAGTGAGATTTTCTCTATGGGAAGTGCCCGGTTAGCCACTATTTAGAGATGTCATTACTCTTTAGCCACTGTTTAAAATGCATTACTTTTTAGCCAGTGCTTAATAATCTTTTACCCACCGGGACGAAAATACCCATGTGTTAGACATGAGTGCTTGTCACGACCCCAAATCCTAAACCGGCTATGATGGCACCTATCGTGGAACTAGGCTATCCAACAATCACATAATTATATTTTTTTCTTTTCAAAATTTCCCCAAAATCAATAACAACATATCATAAAACATATATAAATCTCTAAATTTTTAAGCAAAACAAACAAAGCTAAACAGTCTACAACCATCCCCAAGATCCGGAGCCAACAGGTCATGAGCATCTAAGATTACTACCAAGAATACTACTGTCACAATACATAAATATCGGAACATGGAAACTAATACAAAACAAGGAAGGGAAAGCAGAGATGCTGCGGACGCTGACAACTACCTCGATGTCCCGGCTCCAGCTCCGTGCGTAATAAGATGGCTAACGCTCGGTACCAACACCTGAATCTGCACAGAGAGGTGCATGGAGTAATGATGAGTATGCCAACTCAGTAGTAATGAAAATAAATCAGGTCTTGAGCAGTAAGAAAACGCACAAGATCAAATCATCAAGTCACAATAAACAGTCTTTCTTTCCAACAGTGTATACATTAAATCAGTACGCTTTAAAAGACAACTTCAGTAAAAACTCCTTTGAAAAAGATATGGTTTCTAGTCAATTCAGAAAAAATACCCAAACAAAAAGTATTAGTTTTTAAGATGAAATGAATCATAAATAGTCACTCAGGTAAAACAAGTATCATAAACTGCCCCTCGGGGAAATCACCACTCAGAATCAGTCACTCAGCATACCTCACAATCACTCAGCATCAGCCCATCGGGCAGCCTCACTGTCACTCATGCATCCCAATCACTCATCACTTGGCACTCGCACTCAGTAGGTACCTGCGCTCACTGGGGGTGTACAGACTCCGGAGGGGCTCCTACAGTCCAAGCGCTAATATCAATCCATCTCGTGGCATCAATCACTCTGGCACTCAGCCTATCAATAACATGTTGCGGCGTACAGCCCGATCCAACATCATATCCTCACAATCAGGCACTCGGCCTCACTCAGTCACCATAAATAGTATAACCTGCTGCGACGCGCAGCCCGATCCCATAATATCCTCACAATATAGGCCCTCGGCCTCACTCAGTCAGTAACCTCACAAAAAGCCGCTCGGGCTATCAGTAAAATGGGGTACTCGACCCAAAACATCATTTTAAATTACAAAACAATGTAAATAGGACTGAGTTTTGAAATAAGTTAAACATAGCATGACTGAGTGTAAGACATGAATCAACACAGTGAGGAATAATAGTAAATAGCCCCAAGGGGTCCAAACAGGTCGTCACAAGGCCCCAAACATGGCGTACAACCCAAAAAATACAGTAATAGTCTCAAAACACAATTTATCATATGATTTAGAAATAACTACGCAACTCATAGTTTCCACGGGAAGGACCAAGTCCAGATCCCTAATCAGTGCACGCCACCCACTCGTCATCCAGCGTGTGCGTCACTCCAAAATAGTGAGAAGATGCTAAGTCCGGAATTTCATACCCTCAGGATAAGAATTAAAGTCATTACTTACCTCAGACCAGCCCGAAAAGCTACTCCGCAATACTCTTGCCTCTCGAATCGGCTCCCAAATGCTCCGAGTCTATCAAAATCAGATTTGTCACATCAAAATATGCTAGGGAAACGAAACCCAATCGAAAGCTATCAAATTTAGGCACAATTCCCGAAATTGGCCAAACCCGACCCCCGGTCCCACATCTCAAAACTCGATAAAATTTACACCAAAATGATCCTCATCCTCTCACGAGTCTATACATATCAAAAACACTAAACTCGGAGTCCAAATGACCCCTCAAATCTCCATTAGAAGGTCTCTTAATCTCAAGCCCTAATCACCCTTTTTTATACTGATTTTCCCAAATTATCACCACTAATTAGGTCTTTAATCACATATAATCGAGTTATAAAGTCCAAAAACCTTACCTCAATGAAGAACTATCGTTTTCCTCTTCAAAAACCCTCCAAAAGCTTGAAACCCGTATAAGAATGGTGAAAAAGGAGAGCAAAATTCGCTAAGATCAACTTATATACCTTCTGCCCAGATATTTCGCACCTGTGGTCCTAAACCTCGCACCTGCGGACCGCTTCTGCGGTCAATAGGCCGCACTTGCGATTTCTCACTTAAACGTCCAAACTCGCACCTGCGGACCAAAATTTGCTCCTGCGGTCCCACAGGTGCGCACAAATAATCGTACCTGCGATTCTTCCCCTGATGGGCATATATCTCACATGTGCTCCCCTTGATTGCTCCTGCGGCTCGCACTTGTGGTCCAACATCCGTAGGTGCGGAAAATGACAGCAACAACATACTTCAGCAGCAAACTCACTTCCAAACTTCCCGTTGATCACTCAAAACCATCCCGAGGTCCTCGGGACCCCAACAAAACATACCAACACACCCCATAACACCATTCAAACTTAGTCGAGCCCTCGAAACACCAAAAACACCAAAATCACATCAAATTCAAGCCTATGAACTTTGAAATTTCTAAATTCCACCAATGATGCCGAAACCATCTAATACACCTCTGATTGACCTGAAAATTTGCAAACATATCCAAAATGATATTACGGACCTGCTCCAACTTCCGGAAATCCATTCCGACCCCGATAGCCTATTTTCCATTGCCAACCGAAAATTGCCAAGAACTAACTTTCGCCAATTCAAGCCTAATTCTACATCGGACATCAAAATTACATTCTAAACACACTCCTAAGTCTCAAATCACCTAACGAAGCTATCCGAGCCATAAAATCTGCATTCTGAGATCGTTTACCAATAAGTCAACTCCTAGTTGACTTTTCCAATCATAAGGCCACTTTAAGAGGCTAAGTGTCTCAATTCTCATTACAACCACTTCGAACCCGAACCACCCGACTCCAACACATCATAAACACCTAAACAATGCATAACAAGGCAGAAACAGGAATAACGATGCAAATTCTATGGAACGACCGACAGAGTCGTTACAATGCTGAAAAAATGTTAAGGACATGGTGTCCTTAACTTCATGAATGCTGTGTAAATATTAAGGACATGGTGTCCTTAACTTCATGAATGCTCCTTAAATATTAAGGGTAAAGTGTCATGTATTTGCACTTTCCGTTATTAAACTTTAGGACATCATGTCCTTAACTTCATATGTACAGTGTAAATGTTAAGGAGATAGCGTCCTTAACTTGTATTTGCATCTTCTGTTGTTAAACTTTAGGACCCCATGTCCTTAACTTCATATGTACAGTGTAAATGTTAAGGACATGGTGTCCTTAACTTCATATGTACAGTGTAAATGTTAAGGACATGGTGTCCTTAACTTCATGTGTGCAATATAAATGTTAAGGACATAATGTCTTTAACTATATGAGTGTTGGTAAATATTAAGAACATAGTGTCCTTAACTTCATGAACGTTGTGTAGTTATTAAGGACAAAGTGTCTTTTATTTGCACCTTCCGTTGTTAAACTTTCGGACATCATGTCCTTAACTTCATATGAGCAGTGTAAATGTTAAGGACATGACGTCCTTAACTTCATGTGTGCAGTGTAAATATTAAGGACATCATGTCCTTGATAATTACACAGCACTCATGAAGAAGGGTAAAAATGTTTTTTCATATTAATTTTAATAGAGTAGTGGCTATTTTTCCTCAGCATTAGAAATACTGAATAAAAAGTAAATACCACGTTAAAAAGTGTCTATCCCACGCCATTTCTACCCTGAATATTACTACACTAGGTGTCGTTTGTGTCAATGGTTCGGTTCAGCACTTCAGCCTGTTGTTTTATAAAATTTGTACCATACCAATTTTTTGGTTATTCTATTATGTATAACCAAAAATAGACTTTTAGAAACCGTACCGATCATGTCGGTTTCACTTCGGTATCAGCACGGTTCGGTTAATTTTTGATATTTTTTTAAATGTCATTTAAAAGTCACTAATGGAAGCAGAATGCAATAACATACGTACTTTTATAGGATTTAGCAAAACTCTCTATACATTTTTACTATTTAAAGGGTGATAGATTAAGAAAACATGAAAGATAGCAAGAGTATAGATCCATCAAAGAAAACTAAGCAAATACAAAGAAAATATAAAACACACGAGTGGAAAGATATTAAACAAGTTGGAACTCAAGAATAAATTCTAAAAAAGATTATATATTCGAAATATAAATTTAAATCATACGAAAGGAAACATATTTAACACATTGTAGTTTGCTACTCATAATTGCTAGAATATGTTGCGTCTTGCTAATGAATATGCCGGAGATAATTTAGTTTCAATAAAAGCAGTATAATAGGGTTGGTAATTTAGATTTTGAGTTTAATTACTTGTTGGCGTGTAATCGTTTTCATAATTCCAATGCCCAACGAAAAATTTAATGCTTTATTATTTTTAAACTTTAATATATAAATATATTTTTTATGTAAATTTATTCGGTACGGTTCGGTACTTTTTCGGTTTATTTTCATAAAATAAAAAATTTACCATAATTATCGGTACGATTATAGATTTATATAAAACCTACGATTTTATTGAATGAAACCTTAAAATCGGTCCGGTGCGGTAAGGTACGGTTCGGTCGGTTAAATATCCAAAACGCACCTATGTTTGGTTATGGAGATTAGGATTATAATTTGGGGATAAAATTTGGTATTGTATTTATTTTATGTTTGTTAAAGAATATAAACTAATTTATAATAAATTGATAGTATTAACTATCCCCACATAACTATAATCCTTTGGATATCCCGCTTTGCAACCAAACTGACCCATGACTATGAGTTATGATGAAAAGTTTAGTCTTCTATTCTAGTTGAGCGATTGTAGTAGAAATAATATATTTTTCAGTAATTACTACATTATTAATATTGTTAAGTTGAGTCCTGGTATGGCTACTGGCTAGCGATTTTCATCTTTATTTAGATGTAGAAACTTTTTTCATTTGACGCATTTTTGTGTTCTATGGCACTAAAGGGAAAGGCCCCGTGGGACAAAAATGAGAGACTTCTCAAGAATTATTTTTGTTAGATAAAATAAAATATCGATAACATAAGTATAATATATTAAATTTCTATTTTGTGGGTCATCAGTTTAATCATGTATATCTGAAAGATAATTATCTAATTAATTAGATTTACGTCGGACAGAACGATCGACAAGGTGTAAATTGTTGCATACCAAAAAAAGTTTTCATTTTAAAGACTTTAACACCAGATCACTTACGCTTTGGTGTAAATAAACTTTGAGTTTTGACTACCAAAAGACAAGTGACTGACGAAAACAAGGTTAAAAAAGAATATGACAGTTTTTTTTACATGTTTTTTGCCAAAACAATTCATCTGGATTAAATGTTTGGTTATATTGCAAATAATTTCGTTAATTCTTATATTTTCGTGGATTTCCCATTTAACTATTATTTCCTTTTTAATGGTAATGGTTGTCCTCGAGGGTGTTCATGATTCAGTTTGGGTTGTTTTTTCCTAAAAAGAAACCAAATCAATTAAGTAGGTTTTTAAATATTGGAACTAAATCAAAACCAATTAAGTTGGTTTTTTAACGATTTGGTTTTTGTCGGTTTTTCGGTTATTTATCGATTTTTTTCTTAAATATGAGATATACATTACCAAACGCATATTTCGGCGACTACATTTTCAACGTAACCTTATCAAATCAATTGCTCTTTGAGAAATATATCATTTACCAAGATATATTGATGATAATTGAATCAAATAGTGATGAATAATTTAAGTACTCAATTAAAAATCAATTATTTTTAACACGAAATAAATTCTTGTACTTAGCAAAGAAACAACCAATCAAACTAGAATGTAAAGGCAAAGAATTAGATTATTATAATAGCAAAGAACTAGACTAAAAGTACAAATAACTAATATGTACCATAAAATTTTAGAAACTTTATATAAAAATATACTTATATATATATAGGTGTAATAATAAATTTAAATAACTACTTCTATAATTGGTTAGGTTCGATTTTTCGGTTATTTTTCAATTAAAATCAAAACCAAACCAAGATTATTATGGAAGGGGATTTAAGCCTGTTTATAGTAATCTAACCACTTCAAGGTGTTGTCCGAAGGGGTTGAGTGCCAGCCAATTGAATCCCAAAAACTGTACATTCCCAGAAGATGTGCGCAATTATTTCATTGCCACCTTTAGTATTGTCAACGCTTCAGTTGGCAGGTCTAGAGGTATGTTGGAAGGGAGGGAGCCGTTGAGTTCTACATCAATGATGCAATAAGGAGACTTAGAGGGTGTTTGGCTAAGCTTATAAGCTGTTCAGACTAGCTTATAAGTTTTTTTCATTTTATCTACGTGTTTGGTAAAGTTAAAAGTGCTTATAAGTCAAAAATAAGTCAAAAGCCAGAAGCAAGTCACCCCTAGTTTTTGAATTTTTAGCTTATAAACACTTTAAGTTTGAACAAAATTTACTATTTTATCCTTAAAATATTCTTTTTTAGAATAAAACTCTTACATCGATACTCACTAACTCAAATACTATTTCAACCTAACCCCCCCCCCCCCTTCCCCCATCAAGTCTGCAATTCTCATTGATTATTTAAGATAAACAAATTCTCTATTCCTTTGCATATTTATATCTATATGATTGTGTATTAATCTTTCAATTGTATGTAATAAAGGAGGACATATCAAATTTTTGGTGTATCAATGTTTGTTTCTCTTCAAATATTTTGTCCTACTTAGGTTTATTTTTTACTAAGAAACTTTTATCAATTTATTAATTATTATAACTTATGATTATATACTTATCATAAAATAAATTATATTTATCATAAAAGTTATCTTATCTAAGACCAGTTGTATTTAAAATAAAATGACAAATAGAATATTTTGCATTTGGATCGACTTGGAACCAAAAAAGTTTGAAAAACTTACACCCTTATTGTATTGGTCAAAATTTGGATTGGACTTAATAGCTTTATTGGTCGTGGTCGAAGTCTAAGCCGATCACAGTTTAGTGACGAAGAGTAGAGATTATAAGAAAGCAACGATAAGATGAGTATAGGCAGAGAGAGGGAATATTCCATTTGAATATTCCTTTGGTTGTACTTTTTTATGGTTTCTAAATAATGTTCTCTATGAATAGGAAGAGAAAGAGAACAAAAAGGATCTTGAACCTTTTGAGAAGAACGCACTTGTAAAGTTAACAACAAAGAATATACAAAACTTGTCTTTTTCACTGATTCCTTGATTTTAATATACCTTTTCGTTCACAAGATCCAAGAGTCTTGTGTTCATTTACAATTTACATTATTCACGTTGCTGACAGGAAGAAGATTTCCCAAGTCATTCAATATTTGCGTGACATATTCCTCTTTATTATATTTATTGCCATTGCATGCATTTATTCTACACCCCTTTTGGAACATTCATTGATAATCATTGTACACGATTGGCTTATATTTAACATTGCTGGGCTTAGTTCAATCTTATTTACACATCCAACTTCCAGATCTAGCAGTCATCAAGTTTAACCAGGATTCACCACTTATCCTATTTATTAATTCGTTTAAAGAAAATATTAATACTTTTTTTGGTAAAACAATTTGGCGTCGTGTGTGGGGAGGTTCTAGTTAAAATCTTTAGTTTATGCTAGATCTAAAAAACAAACGCACAACAGTTATCTTTTTTCGTTCGCACGAACTAACAATGGCAGGAAAAGGAGAAGAAAGGCTAAAAGCCAAAGTGGATGTCACTACCAACCTCATGCATATCATCAACAAGGTTGATGGAGAAGGCGAGGAAAATGTAACGCCAAGCGTTACACCAGGGCGAAGCGGTACACCTCCCTCTCATGGAAGTGTAACCGTCGCGCACGAAAAGGGGGCTTCCACGTCCACAACCGAAGAAGCACCACCAGCGGTGAAAAAACTACTGGAAGCATGGATAACAAGTACACTAAGCAACTTTTTTGACAAACCCGCTCAAGGAGCAAGTCAAAGCACTGCACGAGCGGATGCTACAACAGCCAATAACGAGCAACCCTCCCCCCGCCCAACAGGTAATACTAACACTACTGTCGATGCAGGCAATGACGCACTCGCAGCCATACTGAAGAATATGGAAGAAATGGAAAATGAGACCAAAGCACTATGCGACCAGATGAAGGAGAATCAAGAAAGGGTCGATAAGATACCAGGCACCCCAAAACTCCTGCCTAACGGGATGACGGTCGGTTCGTCGAATAGCCATATAGCGAAGAGGCAGCCCCGTATGCCATACCCAAGACCTTCAAAATGCCACCATATTTGAGAATATATGACGCCATAACAGACCCCGAAGATCACATCATTCATTACGTCACAACTGTGAAGGGCAATGACCTCTCAAAGCAACAGGTGTCGTCAGTATTACTGAAGAAGTTTGGCGAAAACCTAACAGGGGGAGCCTTAATATGGTACTCAAAGTTACCAGCACGATCAATAACAACGTTCGAGGAAATGACCAACAAATTTGTCACCGCACATGCTGGGGCTAAAAAGGAGGAGGCCAGGATGAATGATATATTCGCCATCAGGCAATCACCCGGCAACGGACTCAAGGACTTTCTCGTCCGATTCAACAAAGGTAGAATGAGCCTACCAAACGTATCAGAAGGGATGGCAGTGGCAGCCTTCCAAAACGGATTGAATAGGAACGGGTCGAGGGCGACCAGAAAATTACTGAGAAGGCTCATGAAATACCCTCCCACCACCTGGGAGGAAATCCACAGCGCCTACTGTGCCGAGGTGAGAGTAGACGAGGATGACCTCAATGACCCGACTCAACGGATGACATAAGTCTAAACAGAATCGAGGAAAGACCGTCGCAACGACGACCAGAGAGATCATTCAGGACCACGTCTCAACAGAGATAGACACCAACCGTACGTCAGAACGGCCATCCCACCACCTCCTCGCCATATAGAAGGGTCGTCCAAGCCAAACACAGGGACTCAACGAAACAAAAAAGGTATGCCTCCACTCTTATCTGCTCACAATTTTTGTGTTTTCCTTTCAGAAAATAGTGTACGCACTAGAGAAGCTCGGCTCGAAGGTGAAGTGGCTGCAAAAGATGAAGTCCGACCCAAGTACCAGAAAGTCGAACGCCCTCTGTGAATTCCACCAAGAGAGAGGTCACAAAACCGAAGACTGCATAACCCTGCGACAAGAAGTGGTAAACATGCTCCACCAAGGGCACCTAAAGGAGCTGATGAGCGACCGAGGACGAGCCAACTTCGGCCGTGGTCGAGAACACCAAGGACCTCCAAAGCCACCCCTCCCCTACCTGCACCATCCAAATGATCATCAGAGGAAGCCACGAAGCAGCAATAAACCACGTGAAGTTCACCACCACACATAAACTGAAACGGTCGATCACCCATGAACGGTATGATGACCTCGAAGACAATATCATGTTCGATAAGTCAAATACCCACAATTTGACTTTTCCTTACTTTGATGCTCTTGTCATTACATTACATATTTTAGATATTGATGTAAAAAGAATAATGGTAGACAACGGGAGTGGCACGTGTATTATCCACCCCAGATTTCTCGCACAAATGAGGCTCGAGGATAAGATAGTACCACGCTGCATAACGCTAACAGGTTTTAACAATGCCGTTGAGCGAACCTCAGGAGAAATAACACTGCCCGTCCTGGTCGGGGGCGTTACCCCAGAGACGAAGTTCCATATCATGAACCAGGATACAACCTACAACGTCATCATAGGGAGACCCTAGATACATGCCATGAGAGCCATCCCCTCCAGCTTATATCAAGTAATCAAGTTCCCTACTCTGTGGGGGATATTCAGCATCCGAGGAGAGCAACACACGACCCAAGAATGCTATCGCATCGCCCAAGACTGTACATACACAACACAGTTTAAGGGAGCGAGCTCAGAAGCATAACAATTACCAAAGTCGGGGCCCAAACCCGACGAACAAAAAACGTCATCAAGGAACCCGACGTCGTGGAGGACACGGGGTCAACGATATAAGATCTTGACCCCGTCCAAATAGAAGAAAATGACCACAACAAAAAGGCTTACATCGGCCACAAACTTTCCAAGCCAGGTAAATTTCATACATTTTTTACTACAATGCAGACCTATTCGCTTTCTCTTATGCAGATATTCCAGGTATCCCAAAAGATATTGCCAAACACAAGTTGAACGTAGACCCATTCTACCCACTAGTACGAAAAATAAGAATAAAGTTCAACGCTGCAATAAATGAGACCGCACGTGATGAGGTGGAGAAACTACTCGCTAACAGTTCCATCAGAGAGTCCAAATACCCCCAATGGGTCGCCAATGTAGTTATGGTAAAGAAGAAAAACGGGAAATGGCGTATGTGCGTGGACTTCACGGACCTAAAAAAAGCATGCCCAAAGGACTCTTTTTCATTGTCGCACATTGACCAACTCATCGACGCAACCGCAGGGCACGAGCTATTAAGCTTCCTGGACGCCTATTCCGGATACAACCAAATTCTCATGGAGGATGAGGATCAGGGAAAGACCACTTTCATAACTCATTAGGGGTACTACTATAGAGTCATGCCATTTGGGGTGAAAAACGCAGGAGCAACCTATCAAAGGTTGGTCACCAAGATGTTCAAGGACCAACTCGGCAAAACAATGGAAGTATACATAGACCATATGTTGGTAAAGTCCAAAAGGAAAGAATATCATATCGACCACCTAAAAGAGTCCTTCGATATACTGAGGCGTTACGGTATGAAGCTAAACCCCGAAAAGTGTGCTTTCGGCGTAGCCTCAGGCAAGTTCCTCGGCTTCCTAGTGTTGCAACGAGGCATCAAAGTCAAACTCGACCAGATCAAAGCTATCGAAGGAATACCTGAAATGCTGACCAGCAAGAAACAAGTACAAAAACTGACCGGCCATATACTCGCCCTGTCGAGATTCATCTCACGATCCTCCGATAGATGCCACAAAATTTTCAATATACTCAAGAAAGACAATGGGCTCCAGTGGAACTCAGAATGCATCGAGGCCTTAAGTGAACTAAAGGAATATTTATCCTCGCCTCCACTACTCGCCAAAGCAGAACTCGGCGAACGCCTCCTGATATACTTGGTCGTATCAGAAGTAGCGGTAAGTGCAGTGTTGGTCCGCAAAAACAAAGGTACAAAATCTCCAATTTATTATATTAGCAAAACCCTAGTCGATGCCGAAACGAGGTACCCCCACCTCGAAAAGTTGGTCTGACATTGGTCATAGCTTCACGAAATCTTAGGCCTAATTTTCAGTGTCACCCCATATCGGTTGTCAAGACCTTCCCCCTAAGAATCATTCTACATAAGCTCGCACTGTCGGGAAGACTGTCCAAATGGGCCATTGAATTGAGCGAGCACGATATCACATATCAGTCGCGAATGGCGATAAAGTCACAAGTACTAGCCGACTTCGTCGGCGACTTCAGTGCCAAGATAATGCCTGAAGTAGAGCAGGAAACTTCGTACTGCTCCTAACTTACCCAATCTATGGGTCTTATACATCGATGACGCTTTTAACGCGTCGGGTTATGGATTGGGACTCATACTCGAGGTCCCAACGGGCGAAGTCATCCGCCAGTCCATATGGTGCCCCGATATGAATAACAACGAGGCCGAGTACGAGGTCGTAATTGCAGGACTAAAACTAGCTCTCAAGTATGGAGCACGACGAGTCATCCTTCGATGCAACTCACAACTCCTCGTCAACCAAGTCACAGGGACTTACCAAATCAAGGAGCAAAGGCTACAAAAGTACCAAGCAGAAATTCATAAAGTATTGTCGGAATTCGATGAATGCCAACTCGATCAAATAACTCGAGCTCAAAACATCGAGGCAGACGACCTCGCTAAATTAGCAGCAGCAACCAAAAGCATAAATGGAAAGGAGAGCGTGGTCAACTTCTCCACTCGTCAATAGACCAACTTGAGGTACACTCCGTAAACTTAACTTGGGACTGGCGCAACCGAATTATCACATACATGCAGGAGGGAATACTCCCATCAGACAAAAAAGAAGCCAAAAAGCTTCGAATGCAGGCGGCCATATATAGTATCATCAACAATGACCTATACAAAATAACATTGGCGAAACGCCTAGGACCAAACCAAACAAGGCACGTCCTTGAGGAAGTACACGAAGGCCACTACGGCGCCCATACCGGCAACCGAGCCCTCGTTAGATGCCTCATACAAACAGGCTACTATTGGCCCACCATAAAGAAGGAAGCCGCCGACTTCGTAAAAAAATGCGAGCAATGCTAGAAATACGCCCCTATGATACACCAAGTGGGCGAGCACCTCCACTCAGTCACATCGCCATGGTCATTCATCAAATTGGGAATGGACATCGTGGGACCACTTCCGGCAGGACGAGGTAATGTACGTGTTGATACCCAATATTTTTCTCAATATATTTTAAATTGCATATATAGCCTCAAAATCATGTATCAATAGCGATTGGTATTTTTCCATAATTTTTCTATATTCTTATTAATTTATTTTAATTTATCTAGCATTTTATTTCCAATAAATAATTACAAATGATTTCAAAGCATCCTTTGATTTAATTTACTATTCTAGGGTCCTATTAAGGCCAAATCATTTCATAATTGGCCAAATTGGCACCTTTTGGCTATAATTGCAATAACGTTACAATTATAGCCCAATCATATGTTTTATACTATTTTTGTCCAGCAATTGACCATTTGTATTTTAAATACTAAGTAATCATTTTAATTTTATTTTTTCTAAGCATGAATTTCCTTTTTTACAATTATCAACTATTTTATAAATTATTTTTAGTTAATTTAATTGGGTATTTAACAACTAGCCACCTTTATTTTGATTTTAGCCTAAATTAATCTAATTCCTAACCCAATGAAATCAACCCAATACCCTAAGCCCAAACCTAAATCCTACCCGGCCCAATCCGGACTTAATCATGGCCGTTGATCAAAATTGATCAACGGTCCAGATCCCCCCTTTCCATAATTATGCCCTAAGACTACCCCCCCTCCCCTATCATTATCTCCCTCAATCTTCCGCCGTGACATCTCTCATCTCTCTCAACTCTCTCATCTTCCTCGACTCCCTTTACTAACCTAAGCTCTCACCGGTCGTTGCCTTGCCGGAAACCATGGTGGTTTCACCACCATCCCAGCCTCATGGCTCTCTCCTACGACGAGTATCACTGCTTTGAGGCCCTCAAGAGAACCAAAGGTGGTCGACTCACCTCCCATGATCTCTCATGCCATTCTCCGTCCATCCATGGCCGTTTGAGTAAGATCTTACCATTTTCGGTTAAAACCGGTGGTTTTCGAGTTGATTTTCCTTTTTTCTCTGGGTTCTCTCTTGAAACCCTAACTACTAAACTCTCGATTTTCTTAGATCTGTAACTGATATGTACATGTTATGAGTTATTTTGATGTTTTCCTTAAAGACTTTCCGTTTTCCCTAAAACGATTCTTCGTCTTCAAACTAGGGTTCTTAAACCCCTTTTCAAAACAGTTTTCCTTTCTGATTTTTAGCATTATCTTATGATTTTCATCATGTTTACACATTATTTAAGCTTTCTCCCTTTTGGTCTGATTTATTTTGCTAAAACCCTAAGTTCTCGGCTTTAATCCTAGATTCTAAGTGTGTCTTTGATAATACGTTTGTTCAATCTGTATATGTGTTTGATTTTCATGAGCATCTTAAGTTTCTATTATTTTACCCTATTTTTTTTTTGCTCATTAGGCCTGCTGATTCTTTGTTTCTTCTGCTTATATTGTGCTTGTTCTACTAATCCCTCTAATTATTACTATTTTCTGCGAGATTCTTGCTACTATGATCATTAGGGTTTTGACTCTTTGTTCTGTTGAGTATACCATGTTTATTCTGCTAAGTCCTTTAATCATTTACTATGTTCTATGTGAATCCCTAATTTTGTGTGATTATGGTTTCTGATTTTTTGCCTAATGCGTGTTTATTTCGCTTGTTCTCATAAGTTTATGTTAATTCCTCCTAAATCAGTACTATTTGCTATTTTGAATCTTTGAATCTCTGTGATGGAGCCTTCACTGATTTTTGTGATATTCTCGACTGATTTTAACCCTTCAGATATTTCCTTACCTTATTCTATAGTCGACCAGGTTGTTAAACTGATTCCCAAGTCTTTCCTTAATTGGAATATTCTGAACTTAGCCTCTATTACATGTCTTATACTTTTACTATGCTGAAATTATTTCCTTATGTGTCATATTCAGCCTCATATGGTATCTTTTCTTATTGATTACATGTCCATTACCGTTTGAAATTTAACCCTTTAATTAGAGGAAACACTTAAACTGATTTTGTGTTGATTGATTCTGATTCCCTAATTACAGCTTGACTATGGATTCTTACCTTGTTTCTACCTAGTTTCAAACTGTATAAATACCCATGTTCTCTCATTAACAAATACGAACACACACTATTCAAAAACTCTCTTACACACAAACACTCTCTTTTGTTCTCTTTCTGGTTACTTGCTATTATCAGCCGGCTGCAAGCCAAGGCTGCTTATCTAATCTATTGCTCTTCATTCTGTATTTGTTATCTCCTATCTGGTATGTCCTGATTTCAATTTGAGTTTCAAAAACAACATGTTTCTTTTGCTACTTCAATTCATTCTCTTTTTAATCTGTTTTTACTTATGGTTCAGTTGTTCAACCTGCAACTAGCATGTCTAATCTTACTACTTTATAAGCATGGTTCTTAATGTGTCCCATTCCCTTAGACTCAGCATTATCCCCTCTTGCATACCGCAATGTGATCCTGCTTCAATTATGTTTTCTTTGATTCTTGGCATGCAACAATTTGTGCTATATGCTACTTAGTTTCTCTGTAGTCCTGAAATACATGTTGTACCTGAAACCCCTTAGGATTTCTTTGATTCTGAGCTTATGTGTAACCCTGCCTACTGTGTTTCTACCCATTTATGCTTTATACTTGTACCCAATCCCTTATCTCCCTGCTTGTGATTGCTGGACCTATTTTAGTTCCTGTTCTTGTTCTATGTGTGCTGTTTTGATCTTAAGATTGGTATGTTATTTGTTCTGATTGCCCTATCCTTTTCAAACTATTTTCACTGAGTAAATTCTTCTATTGTTCTTCCAAACTTATTTCAAACAAGCCTTATTTCAAAAAACTATTTTCCTACTCAATCTTTTCAAAACTATGTCAACCACTCTCACTCTACTCTTAGACACCTAAGTTCTGCCCCTCTAATGTGTGACTGCTTTGGGATCCCTATGAGATCCCTTTGAACTCTGATGCATTAGAGCTGGCTCTTCCACACTGCACTTACTCAACTATGATTATGAAAATCTGGGTGTGAGCACTGCCCGGGATCCCTTGAGTTCCTTAGGGAACTCTGACACACCCGGATTACGTGAAAGGCTATGAAACACTGTCTGGCATTGAGAATTCTGGAGATCTGGGCTTATTGGTAGACTCCCTATAGTGTAACTTCTTATTTTTCTTATTCACTTATGTAATTCATGCAATGGTTTGTAATAATTTATTTGTAAACAACTATTGGGGATGGATAGTGAAAAGGGAGGGATAAATATGCATGCCAAAGGGTAGAAACCATGCTTTAGGTTTATGTTTCCTATTTGTGCAATAGAAATCATACTTAGGACCAATACGTACAAGTCACATCATGCATTAGATATCATGCTCCTTAAGCTCTATGAATATTGTTTCAGCATCTTACTTTGGCACTATAATTGTATCACTTAGAAATCCTGTGTTAGGATAAATATGTTAATACGTTGTTATTCATGCTATCATGCCTCATAATATCATAACCATGCCATGCACTTAGAAATCCTGTCTCTAGGGATAAATGACATTACTAAATAAGTTGTCACTTTGTACATTCTGGAACCATGCCTAATGTTGTGACTGTTGTGCATTTAGACAACATGCTTTTAGGAATCCTGGATATAAATCATCCTGCCTTGAATGTGCATTAGATGTCATGTTTTAGGATCTCACTCGCTTAATTACATCTAGTTTAACTACTGATGCATGAAAAGGGGCATAAAACAATTTTACTCAATTTCTAAACAATTGGCAATAATCATGTATATTTGCAACACCTAGAACAACATGTTTAGGTAACACCATTTACAACAGTTTTCTTAATAATCCTGGTAACTATCATACACTGTCCCACGCCTAGGCAAGCCTTAGGTGATTAATTGTTATAACTGGAAATCTGTCTATTGTGTATGTTGTCTAATACTTAACAGGCTTAAAAATCAGTAGGCAAACTAATTAGGGCCCATTTCTGAGTTTATAAAGTAAATCTGCATCCTTCTTATGTTTTGATACTCATCTAGACACCATGTTTTAGGATTCCCCTTAGCAATACTGCCCTTATTTGTGTTTGATTCGTGCTGCTTACATGCATTAGTTGTGGAGGTAAAACTGAGCCCCTTATTTGCTCTTTCCTGCTCTTTACTTGCTGAAGTCCTATGTGTTTTGCTTTGTCGCCTTAGTGTTTTCTCCTTTAAACCTAAGGGTCTGTCTAGAACTGCCTATAAGTAGAGGTCCTAAATTCCTACAGGGCCATTAAGAAGGGACGGGTAACAACACGCATAGAGGTCGCTAAATAACACTCGCTTAATAACCGCTAAGGGGTGGGAAGGATAGATACCCCTCTCTGAGGAGTGATTACCGGGGTATTGTACTGATGTGATCCTATAGGATAAATAACCTAGGACCTCCCCTACTCTTTTACATATGTTTAGATTATAATTCTTTCAAAACCTTACTTAGGCATCAAATCTTTTCAAAACTTTTGTTACACATGTGTGCTTAGACTGCGAATCTTTCAAAACTCTTTACTTGTTTAAACTTTAATTGCCTATCTGCTACTTGCTTAAATTCACAAGGTTGTTTGGCCGGGAACCACAATTGTGGACTCTGAGGGGTGCCTTACACCTTCCCCTTGGGGTAATTTCAAGCCCTTACCCTGTCTCTGGTTATCCAAATCTATGTTTGTAAATGACCCTTAGTAGGTGCCCTAACGCACCTTAATTCGTTAGGTGGCGACTCTTCGATTCCTTGCATACCCCTTTCCCAAAAGGAAACGAGTTGTCCCAATAATGTCAAGACCCCGACTAATCCGAAAGGAGGAGTTAAAAAAGGGGGGCGCGACAGTACATTTACTTTTGGTTTTAACTAACTACTTTTCCAAATGGGTAGAAGCAGGTGCGTTTGCCCAAATACGTGAACAAGAAGTCATCACATTCATATGGAGGAACATTATATGCCGCTTTGGCATCCCCAAGGAGATCAACTGTGATAACGGACCACAGTTCACCAGGAAGAAGACCGCTGAATTATTTGAAAAATGGCACATCAAGCGGATACTCTCCACGCCATATCCTCATGCAAACAACGACCAAGCCGAATCATAAAACAAAATAATATTAAACATCATGAAGAAGAAACTCGAAAACGCCAAGGGATTGTGGCCAGAACTACTACCAGAAGTGCTATGGGCATACTGCACCACACCAAAAATGAGCACAGGAGAAACGCCATACTCGTTGGTCTATGTGACTGATGTAGTTATATCGGTTAAGGTCGGAGAGACAAGCCTGAGATACTCCAATGAGAGCGGACCAAGAAACGACGAGAACAGAAAGCAAGACCTCGACGAAGTAGAGGAGCGGAGAGATATGGCCTACATAAGAATGATAGCCCAAAAACAGCAAGCAGAATGGTACTACAACAAAAGGGCCAAAGTCAGACCACTCAAAGTCAGGGACTACGTACTCAAGGCCAAAACACAGGCAAGTAAAGACCCAAGAGAAGGAAAACTAGAAACCAACTGGGACGGACCATACAAAATCAGAGCAGCAGCTAACAAAGGGTCATTTCAGCTAGAAACAATGGAGGGAAAGCTACTACCAAACAATTAGAACGTCGCTCACCTCAAATACTTCAACTTCTGAAAATGGACATCCTCCAAGTCATACTCTTTTTCCCTCACCCGGGTTTTATCCCTATTGGGTTTTACCGGGGAGGTTTGTAACGAGGCGATGAAGGGAACGTCTCGAAGTTCAAGTATGTGATTCATCGCTCTGCCTATTGACTACTACTCCAGGCAGAACGATGAAGGGACTAGGTAGATGGGAACTTCTCAGAATGTATGTATGGAACAAACATACATGCAATATCCTCCAATGAGTGAATAAACAAAGCAGCACGCAACATTTTTTGCACAACTCCAAGTCATTCTACATTCTACACTTTACACTCGACCCGCTCGAATTACTTTACATTCGACCCAACTAGAATTACTTTACATTCGACCCAACTAGAATAACTTTACATTCGACCCCGCTCGAATAACTTTACATTCGACCCCGCTCAAATTACTTTACATTCGACCTCGCTCGAATCGACCAAATCTCAACATCATTCGAGCTAAATTCAATATACGCTCGACCTCGCCAAAAGCAACATCACCCAACAAACAATAAAGAAGAGAATGGGAATTCGAAAACACATAGCAAAAAAGAGAGGTTATTGTTCCATTCCAACCGTTAGATTACATTACTTTTTACAAAGGGCTCGAGGACGCCCTCACAAAAATAACAAAACGAGCAAAAAACTAAGTACAAAGGCTTCACACCGCATCATTCCCATCAACATACTCTTCATCATACCAAGGATCTGAGGCAAGCCCATCCACGACATCATCATCATCACCATCCCCGCCAAACGTACCAGGCGCATAACCACAAGCTTCACGAGATGCCCGTGCCTTGACACGAACGCCGGAAAGCTCCTCTTCGGAAACCTTCTCGACAGCTTCTCGGACTTCAAAATGACGATCTGCTCATTCAGACCAGATAACTCCCTCTCCAAACTGCCAACCTGCTCCTCCAACCTCGCCACCTTGAGTGTCGACGTCTCTGCCTCACTGGCCCGCTCATACCTACAAACGTGCAGGGTACCCGCTAAAGCTGCCGCCTCCGCCACTGTGACCATCCTGGTCCTCTCAGCCAGATTCAGCTCCGCGAACCTAGCGCTCAATTCAGCCCTCAAGTCGGTGGCCCTGGCCTCGCTCTGTTCGAGATCGACCTTCAAGGACGCCACTCGCGCCTAGAGATCTGCATTCTCGGCCATTGCTCCTTTACTCAGTTTAAGCTCATCTTCCTTGGACCTCAGTGTCTCCTCCAACACGCTGCACCGGCCAATGGCCTTCATGATCTCCTCGTCCTTTTCCTTCAGCTCTTCGTCCTTCCTCCCAATCTCATCGTGCAACTCTCAGAACAGGCCGTCCTCGCCGACACTCCTAACCATCCTCCGATACTTGGTTCGGTACTCTCTATACTTGGACTCCATACTCCTATAAAGAGCAACCCTTTCCTCCTCTCGTCAGTCGCGCTCAATCTCCAGGACGAGAGTCTGATGAGAAAAAGAAGACAAGTCAGTCAAAGTACAATAATACCCACAAAACACACAAAAACTCAGAAGAAAAGAAGTGAGAACTCACCCGCAAAGCCATGCCTGATATGCCTAGAGAAAGGTTGGCATCGTTCAGTGTCCGCAACGTCCTATTTTCTGCCGCCGCACACAAGGGGGCGAAAGATGGCGCTGCGCGCTCTCAGTCGAATAAGAGGTTGTAATTCACAGGAATGACTATGTGCCGATTAGGACCTTTCGTCCTTATCTCCACACTAGTAGCCCTCTCAGTGAAAGTCTATACCTCCTCGTGTTCGATGTCAGAACCGGAGTCGACGTCCCCTGCGGGGACCTCACTATCTCTTACGACCGCCAATGAGGAGCCACCTTCAACAACCCGCACGAGATTTTTGCCACTATGAACCCCCTCGACCCTAGAAGGTTTTTCCTTCATATGACACCCGTCGCAATAGTCGCCTCCACGGATGGAAACAACCCCGGCCCCGCCTCAAGGGCCATTAATTTCTCTGACTCTTCAACAGCAACGACTTTCCCTATTTCTACCCTCCGCCTCTTCCTCGGCGATGATTACTCAACACGAGATGACTCGTAGACAAGAAGAAAACCTACTGAGAAGAAATATCATTTGGGACGGCAACGACTAGAGAGGCGGGCTCCCTTACCGGTGGAGCTTGAGCCTGACCTCGTACAGACTCGACTAGAGCGAACTCTATCGTTGCCGAGGTCACCTTCTGGCGAAAGGAAAGAGCAGGAGCCTTCGTCTTTTTAGAAACTCGCCGACCTAACACCAACAGGAAGTCAAGTAAGAGAATGATAAAGGACAAAGCTAAGCCGGAGAATAGGATACTTACGAGACGAGGTCCTAGGCCCATGGAGCTTATGGAAGGACGCCCAATCGCGAATTCCCACGGTGTGGGGCAACACACGAGTTACCCAATCCTCAATATCCAAGACAAGAGAAGGAGAACACCTCACAGCTGAAAATGAGGAAACTGTGAACGAGTCGAAGACCGAAAAGAAAAGAAAAAATGAAGAAAGAATAGCAAACGGTACGAGGAAATACTTATGACTGTAATTCCACTTCTCAGGAAACCCAGTCAGGTCCACCACTATATGATCGATTCTGACAAAGAAATATTTGCGCCATAATAGTCGACTTGCTTTATCATCCATCCAGGCCACCAATCCATTTTTTCCACGATGTCGTAAATGTATCAGAGTGCCTCTAAAAAGGTAGGCGAGAACATGTGCAACAAATGGCGTAGGTCGACCTCACAACTGGCCAGCTCATCGTACTTAGCCAGCATCAAGAAAACCTTATATAAGTAGGGCGAGAGCTGTGCTAGGAAAATACCGTAGAAGCGGCAGAACTCCTCAGCTAACCGAGGGAGAGGAAGAGAGTAGCCAATCACGAAGGGATAAGCATAAAAAGCACAGAACCCTGGCCGATAAACTTGAATTATATCGCCCCCCGCCAGGACAATTTCGACGTGATGAGCGATGCAGTATTTAGATCGCATGTCAGCCAATTCACCTGGCTTCGACTCAGAAAGCTCGGGAGCATGGGCGGGAGCAGGTTCTTTAGGAAAATCATTTCTGACTAGGATTTTTGGGAACCACCTCCTCAATGGTGGGGAAGCTGTCATCCCCTTCGACCATGGGCTTCCCACCGACAGGAGGAATGGCCACCGATAAATAAGTGGCATCAGAAACTTTATCATGGCTGAGAGGGGAAGTTGACATGCTGACAATGTAATTAATATGTATACAATGAGATGAGAAAAAGAGGCTAGTGACTGGTAAAGAAACCGTAAATCGGAGACGAAGAAATTGAGAGAAATGGAGGAGAAGATCACAGAGAGAATGTATGCTTAAGAAGAATGGAATAGTGAAAGTTTCAAATGAGAACTCCCCATCCTCTATTTATTGGTTTGGGTGGCGTCTGAATCGAGGCCAAAGAGCCGTCAATGACACCAAAATCGAAGCACCAACAGTGCAGACTCTGCATTGGGAATACGCGTAATGATGACGCGCGTGGCGATGTCATCATCCTACGTCACCTACACCAACCGCAACCTTGCTGGCAATCATCAGCCCGACTTCGGACGATCCTATTCAACCGTCGCGACCAGATTTCTATCAGAACGAGCACAAGCGGAGTCCGCTCATCGAGGACGTTGAAGATAACGACCTCAATAAACTAAGGGACTAATTGTATTGGTCAAAATTTGGATTGGACTTAATAGCCTTATTGGTCGTGGTCGAAGTCTAAGCCGATCATACTTTAGTGACGAAGGGTCCCTCTCAGGAGAGCTAACGCCGTGGTCGAGTAGAGATTATAAGAAAGTAACGGTAAGATGAGTATAGGGCAGGGATAGGGAATATTCCATTTGAATATTCTTTTGGTTGTACTTTTTTAGGGTTACTAAATAATGTCCTCTATAAATAGGAAGAGAAAGAGAACAAAAAGGATCTTGAACCTTTTGAGAAGAACGCACTTGTAAAGTTAACAACAAAGAATATACAAAGCTTGTCTTTTTCACTGATTCCTTGATTTTAATATACCTTTTCGTTCAGAAGATCCAAGAGTCTTGTGTTCATTTACATTTTACACTATTCACGTTGGTGACAGGAAGAAGATTTCCCAAGTCATTCAATATTTGGGTGACATATTCCTCTTTATTACATTTATTGCCATTGCATGCATTTATTCTACACCCCTTTTGGAACATTCATTGATAATCATTGTACACGATTGACTTATATTTAATATTGCTGGGCTTAGTTCAATCTTATTTACACATCCAACTTCCATATCTAGTAGTCATCGAGTTTAACCAGGATTCACCCCTTATCCTATTTATTAATTCGTTTAAAGAAAAGGTTAATATTTTTTTGGTAAACCATTTATAAGTTTAAATAGTTCTAAGGTTATTTAAGTAATTTTAATATAAAAAGAGCTTATCGACACTTTTTTTTATCAAATACTGCAGTAGCTTATTATCAATTTTAGTATTTGTATCCAAACACGTAACTGCTTATTTATTAAATTAGTTTCAGCACTAAAAAGTGCTTTTCAACACCTAATGCTTATCAACTATTTTAAATCAGCTAATCCAAACGGGCTCTTAGTCTTCTTGTATGGACTTAGACAATATTAATTATCATGGTATTAGAGTCAGACTCATTCCAATTCCTGGTTAACCAATGTTGGACCCTCATATTATATCATTCATGATGCAGTTTCCTATGTGGACTCCTACCTCATGAGCTAGCTTTTGAGATTGAGTTATGTCCAATGTTCATTTTCTCAATAGTCCTTATAGGACTCACTTATGATTTATAATTCGGTAACCTTTAATAGTTCTTATTAATGATTATTCTTTGTTTATAATAGTAATATTTAGGTATTCAATAATCCTTTTATGTGACGTTACTCAGGAGGCTGATATGGAAGTGAGATTGGATTCACGAGTCATCCATTAGAAGGTGGTTTCAAATACCTTGGGCCAGTAGTTCAAGGCAATAGATAGTCACACATCGTATTGGAGCAGGTTGGATGAAATGGAGGCTAGCACTGGTATCTTCTAGAACAAGAACGTGCCACCAAGACTTAGAGGTAAGTTCTATACAGTGTGTGATTAGACTAACTATGTTGTATTGGATAGAGTGTTGGCCATTCAAGAACTCTCGTTACCAGAAGATGAAAACAAAACAAATGAGGATGCTGAGATGGTGTGTGGCCATACCGGGAGAGACATAATCATAAATGAATATATTCAGGACAAGGCGAGTGTGACCTCTATCATGGATAAGATGCGATAAGTGAGGTGGAGATGGTTCGAGCATGTGAAGAGGAGATGTTCAGATGTCCCAGTTGAGGAGGTGTGAGAGATTGATATGGCGGGTCTGAAGAGAGGAAGAGGTAGGCCAAAAAAATATTGGGAAGAGGTGATTAGACAGGACATGATGCATCTTCAGCTTACCCAAGACATGATCCTTGATAGGCGGGTGTGGAGGGCAAGAATTAGATAGAATGCTAGAAGTAGTTGAAAGCCTTTCCTTTCATTCCAGTAGTAATAGCTATTCTAGTATTTTTCATATTCTTATAATTCTAATTTCTAACTACCTAATGTTGCTTGTGTTTTGATTGTTCTACTATCTTGATGTTGTTATTCTTTCCTAACTTTTGCACAACTATATATATATTCTCTAATTGTGATTTTACATGCTAGCTTGGAGTTGAGGGTTTATGAGAAATAACCTTTCTACCTGCATAAGGTAAGGATAAGACTGCATATTCACTATCACCTCCAGAGCCCACTTGTTAGATTATACTGAATTTATTGTTATCGTTGTTGTTGTTGTTGTGATGACAAATAGGATTAGGGCTCTCGCTCAAGCAATCATCCTATCAATCTTACTCAAGGAGCAAAAACACAACTATCACTAGCTCCAAGTTGCTTATGTGGTTTTGATTGGATCATATTGCTTATGTGGTTTTGATTGGATCATATTATGTAAACTCTATGTATTGGTGGCTTGTTGTTCCACTAGGCCCGTATAACAATTTAAGTTATTAAGGTTTGATATTTATGGTCAGACCTTTCTATAACATCAACCATATATAACGATCAGACATTATAAAAGTCAAGTTTGTTTTGGAGCCGAACTCTTATGTTATGTTATATTATATATCCTCTATAATAGCATTTCACTATAGTATTTTTTTTTTAACAAACGCTATTGTTATAGAGATGTTTGACTGTATAACAACTAGGCTTTGGTCTGAAAGGAGAGAAATAATTGGTGGTCTTATTTCAATGTAATGGTTAATTTACAAAAAAATTCAACAAAACAAAAATTTGATGAATTAGAACTCAAACTAGTGAACTTCTTACTTGTCCTAGCATAGCATTTCTAAATTCTGGAAGCTATACAAAACAAGTCAAATAAGACAAGACTTTATAATCGGTAACATACCACAAGAATTCTTGTACAAAAAAACATACCACAAGAATTAATTACAACCATCACATTCAATATTAGGTATTAACCACAAATCAATTTGAAAGCAATAAGTCATCACCTTGTCATACAAACAAAACATTGTTCCCTCGAGAAAAAACCACATCACAGAACATAACAAAGAGGAAAATAAATAAATAATAAAAATGGATTCTTGATTTTCAAGAACTTGAATGGGAGAGTGACTTTCCATCTTCTCTCTCTCTCTCTCTCTCAATATCTATCTGTTTATATCTATTTCTATTTTTCTTTCTCTTGAGGAAGAAGAGAAGGGGTGGTTGGGTCTAATGGGTTCAAGCAGTAGCCGTTTGGGGTCACACCCAAGTCGCCCAAATCGCACCAAATGCACATTTTCATCCATTTTCATATGTGGTGCTTCACCCTCTCGCTCAGCCATTGAGGTATGCAATTTCAAGATTTGTTTTTTTTATTGCTGAAAATAGAAGAAAAAAAGGTACCCCTTTTGATTATTTATTAAATGTAATTCCAATATTTGATTCTTATTGCTTTTTGCTATATCTGAAGCATCCTGTTCATTGTGATTATTATGAATTTCTTGTTAGACCCCAGATTTTTATTTTGTTTTTAGTTGCCCTTTAATGCTTGATTTCATATTATGTGATGTAATTGATTTATAGGGCTCGTTTTGTTGCATTTCTTTCATAGTGCCGGACCTTATTTACTGGTCATTATTTCTGCCTTTCATTGTTCTTGTGTTGTTGTTATTATTTCCATGATGGTACTGATATAGTCTCTTTTTGTCTTTTCGTCTTCTTGAGCCGATGTATCGGAAACAGCCCCTCTACCATCGGGTAGGGGTAAGGTCTGCGTATACACTACCCTCCCAGACCCCACTGTGCGACTATACTGGGTCGTTGTTGTTGTTTTGTTGCATTTCTATTCAGTTCCTCAAAGGCACATCATTGTCATATGTTTTCGTCCCTTTGAGAACATCCCATAAAATCGGATGACATGCACAAAAGGAAAATGGTCTACCGGAAACCGCCTCTCTATCTTCGTAAGGTAGGGGTAAGATCCGCGTACACATTACCCTACCCAGAACCCACTTGTGGATTACACTGGGTTTGTTGTTGTTGTTGTTGCACAAAAGGAAAATGGTCTAAAGAAATTGATACTATGCTTTGGATAATGAAATATTATTCTGAGAATTGGCCTCCAAGGGTGTGGTTTAGCGTCAATGAAGTGGGTGAAACCCTTGGAGACCATGTTCAAATTTCAGCTTCTAGTATGTGGCCTCACGCTCTTTTATCCATTGAAAGATATATGTTTTATCAAGCTATGAGCTGATATTTGGGGTTCTTGTATTTCTCATTTTTGTTTAAAGCTTCACGACCATTTGGACCATGTGCTTGGATATCTTAAACGAGAAGTTTGACATAGAGTTAGGTACTTTAGGTTTTTAAATTCAATTCATATTTTATATTTTTACGCTGTAGATGGAAGATGATCCAGCTGAATTGCTGGTGGATTCTGCAGAACATGCTGACAAAAGAAAGCTCCAAAACTCTGAAAAGGACCCGTCAGCTGTTATTCCCTCCCGAGCTGAACGTGGAGCTTCATCTGCGAGCAATTTGGTAAATAGTGAAAAATCTACGTCTGGAGATGCTAATGTTCAGGGAGGTAACCGAAGAGAAAACTCAACCAAAGACATGGAATTAGTCACTCGATATCGGCCTGGAAGTACAGGTTGTGAAACTGCTAGTACATCTCGAGACGACAGACCATTTACCTATCCACTTTCTTTAAACAAAAGGGCAGAAAATGATGGTGTAAATAATGTTGATACTACAGCGAATGGAGATGTCTCTCAAATATTTGCCGGGTCCTCTCGTTCTAGCAGTCCATTGTATCACGGAAACGGAGAATCTTCATCAAGTGAAGATTTTGTTGTAAATCATACAAATGAAATCCTTATCTTCAATAATTCCGATTCTGGTTCTGTATCTGTTCTTTCGGATTCTTCAGTTACGCCACATTTGGCGGGAGATGATTTGCGTCAGGATACACCATCCTCAGGTTTCGAGTTTCTGGTGTCTGAAAGGGAAGAGGGTTTAAGAGATGGAAGTGTACTTCACGTTGACATGCCAAATGTCTCTCCCAATGGTTTCTCTAATAGTCCTGCTGAAATAACTAGTCGCGAAGCAAGACGGAATAGTAGAAGACTTTTTTGGGATTCTTTTTCAAGGAGAAGTCCTAGGAGGCGTGCTGATCCTCGGAATTTTCGTTTTCCAAATGATTTTCCAGACGATGTAGTATCTCATGACAGGTTACTGCTGGACTTCAGTGATAATTCCCTTCATGAGGGGGCTGGAGGTGATTTTCCATCAAATGGAAATCGGACACATGGGAGTAACGAACGGCGTCGGCATTCCAGATCTGAGGTGATGTGATTTACTTTTTTTTGTTGCTGTATTGGGAAGTTTGATTGCTGCTCCACTAAGTTATGGCTATTATCTCTTTTGCAGATGTGGGAAAGACTTCCTGGTGGTCTTATTACTAGTGATCATCGAAGTGCCACTTGTCCAACTGGGATTCACACAGATGGCCCGTGTTCATGTGAGACAATTTTAATGAGTCGAGAAACTGGCAGTCGTGCAAGTATATCACGAATAGTTATGCTTGCTGAAGCATTGTTTGAGGTAATTTTTCATATTGCAACTTTTTAGTCTCTTTTGACTTCTGCACTATTGTTTAATAGACGGAGCAGTTTTGTCCATTTAATGCTCAGCAGTCCATTGTTTCCCGCATTATCAATCGAAGTTCATTTTACTTTTTAAGGAAAAAGCTGTTTTGGATAAAATTGTCTCCTACTTAGTCGAAATATACTTTCTACTACGATTTTAGGGTCATCACGTATTAGGACTGACGAAAACAATTAGTACTACTATTCTTTTCAATTCGTCACGTTATACTCTTCCATTTCATGTAATGCAATTTGACTAGGTATGAAGCTTAATAAGGTAATTTAACTCGTTGATTAAATTGGTAAAAGAGAACAAAAGACTAGATCCAAAAAGCTATGTGATGTGAAAACAACACGTTTTGTATAATTTTAGTTGTTTAAATGAATTTGAGTTGTTGTAAGAAATAAGAATAAACAACAACATACCCAGTGTAATCCCACGAGTTGGGTTTGAGGAGGGTAGTGCGTACACGTACACAGACCTTACCTCTACCTTGTGAAGGTAGAGAGACTATTTCCCATAAACTCTTGGCTCAAGGAAAGCATAATTATAGCAATTTTGAAAAGAAATAGGGTAGTGAAGAAGTCGTGGAAATATGAAGCCGTAACAACAAGAAGATAATAAGATAACCAAAGCAAAAGAAACAACAGGTAGTAATAGAAATCTCAGAATAAAAAAAACGAGAATAATACTAATAGTCTAATACTACTGGTATGGAAAAGAAATACGCTCGTCTATCTACTAACATTCTACCCTAATTCTCGACTTCCATGCCCTTATATCAAGAGTCAATGCTTCGGTAAGATGAAGCTATGCGATGTCCTGCCTAATTACCTCTCCCATTCTTCTTCAGCCTACCTCTACTATGTGTAGGTTGGATTAAATTGGCACGTCCCACAATGGAAAGTGGGTCATATAAATAGGGAGGGAGAGGATTTTAAAGTTGGAAAGACCAAAAGAAGTACATGTAGAAATGGGTCATTGGTAGTGTATCTTTGTAAATGAAGTTGAATCTAGCTTAAAGAACTAAGCCAATATTGAGTATTTAAAAGGTTCTCATGAATGGTAAAATCTTATGAAAGACCATATTGAAATCTTATGAATAACCATATCGTTTTCTAAATGCTAGTATCGTAAGAAGTCCAACAATCAGCTATTTCTAACTATGTTGCTTGGACTTCAAATATGCTGCTGCACCAGTGTTGATCCTTCAAAAATTCTCTATTTTGGGAGGATCTGACACACACCCGACACATCCGGCTACATTCCGGAAGAGTCCGAGCAATATATTTTACAAAGATAAGGGGAATGAGGTTGGGAGAGAGGAAGCTGTTGTCATGTTAGATAAATATCTGCCTAGGTCTGCTTAATCTGTTGCGATACGTAATACCCAATGCTTTGTATGTAGACCTGTTAAATACCCTTAATTTGCATGGTCTAGAGATATATTATATTACATTTAAGTTTTCTCTTTCTTCAACAGATTTATCATGTTCTAGCAGTGGTTTTCCATTCATTAGTGGAAGTGGTCAACTATCTGACACTAATGGCAAATTGTAGGTACTGGATGAAATACATCGGCAACCGATGTCATTGTCCTTATCTGTGTTATCACTTCCAGCTCCAGAGTCAGTTGTGGACTCGTTCCCAGTGAAGAGTTACTCAAAACCAGACGAAGTAGATACTGGCAACAATGTTCCACAGTAAGTTTCTCTGTCTCTATGGAGTTGAAGGAGTAGAATTATATGAAAACGAGTTAAAACCAGTTACTATGTGCAATACGGCGTTATGACTTGCAAACATGTTTTGTTTTGACAAATGATGCGATGTAGCTATTTGGTAGTAATTTTATATGTCAAACTAGTCACGGTTTTTGGTTTTTTGATGGTTCAAGTTTTGTAATTTATGATCATGCTATACAATTTGTAGGTGTCACATATGCTTAGCTGAGTATGAGGACGGAGATAAAATACGAGTTCTACCTTGTCACCATGAGTTTCATGTATCATGTGTGGATAAATGGCTCAAAGAGATACACGGGTAACATGAAACTGCACCTTACTCTTGAATTACGTTTCTTTACATTAGTTCTGTTTACAAGGTGGGTTGCTCTGATGGTAAGCACCCTCCACTTCCAACCAACAAGTTGTGAGTTTGAGTCACCCCAAGAGCAAGGTGGGGAGTTCTTGGAGGGAAGGATGCCGGGGGTCTATTGGAAACAACCTCTCTACCCTAGGGTAGGGGTAAGATCTGCGTACACACTACCCTCCCGAGACCCCACTTGTGGGATTATACTCGGTTGTTGTTGTTGTTGTACATTAGTTCTATTCTCTCACCGTTTTCCACTTGTCTCCACCCAGAGACCAATAGGGTGACGGCAGAGAGAATGGTACTAAAGGAGGATACCTTTTTATCCTTTACTAACATGGTGTTTTTCCTATGTTGGCTCTTCACAGTGTATGTCCACTTTGCAGAGGAGACGTCCGAAATGGTTTTGTTGAAGGTTCAGTTTCTAACTCAGCAGCACCTTCTCTTTGAGGTATCTCTAGTGTAATAGAGAGGGAAAAGGAACGCACGTTAAAACCTGGTAAATATAGCTGAGGAAAGTTGTTGGATCACCTATCGGAGCGTGTTGAAAATGGAAGGATCGGATCATGGTTAGCTTCAGTTCCTCAAGTTTTCTTCGTTCGCCTTATTCTCAACACAAGGTGAGAGAATAAGGTCCTCTTCCTTTTCTTCTTTATGACTTTGCCCCGTGCAATTTTGTGGAGAGCTTGTACAGATGTATATGGCAGATTTCGCTCTGCAATGCACCCTTGTTAAGAAGGCACATTATCGAACAGATAATATTACAATGCACATGCCACTGTACTTGGTGGATGCTTTGGGAAATAGGTAAACATATGTATTCTCATTAATGTATACAGATATGTCTGTGATAGGGGAAGTTCCGTATCTATATATAATATTATAGTAGCCAACATCTGGCTTGTCTTGCCTGCAATTGAAATCCTTGCTCCTTTTGTTTGATCATTTTGAGATGAGAAGTCATACATTGATACAAAAGTCTGTTAAGTTTGGCAAAAATTCCATGTATACGTGTATATCTTTAAAAAATAGTGATATATCGTGTGACCGCCTCTATNAAAAGTAGTAATATAGGGGGGGCCCCCCCCCATAACCCCCCCCCCCCCCCACACACACACGAAAAAAATAAAGGGAAAAAGAAGAAGATGAGATTAGGTATGAGGATTGGCACATCTAATTTTTACAATGAATTCGGTTTTTGGTTCCTTAGTAGGCGTTTGGCCATGCATTTCAATTTGTTTTTTGGAATTTGGAATTTCAATTGAAGATGAAGTTTGTGTTTGGTTATAATATTTGCAACATATTTGGATGCCTTTTTTTTTTCAAAATCATGAAGCATGATTTATATCCCACAACTTGTAAAATATATCAAAACCACCACAATTTGATTATCCTACTTGAAATAAACAATCAAAATGCAATAACATAGAAGATGCAAAATCAATATCACATTATCTAATTCTACTAATTCACAGAGAAGGAATTTAAGCCAAAAACAACATGAATATGAACAAGTTCTTCTTTAATATTGGGATATATCAGAATTCAATAAAACCTACCTATTTTAAAAGATAAAATAAAAACAAAAGATGGATTAATTGGTTGCTTGCATCACCAAGAATTTTAAAAAACCTACGCGTTTTGTGTTTCTGTGGGTTGTTGTAGGTTAATAGTTGTTGGGGTCATTGTATAAATTTTAAAAGTATAGGGTAAATTTGTAAAATTTAAAACTAGTGAAAATGTATTTTCAAGTGAAATTGAAAAAAAAAGGTATTGAATTTGATAACCAAACATTAAAAAAGTAAAAACTTTGTACATCCAAACGGGCTCTTAATTTGTTTGAAGTAGAATGTAGATGAGATGCTGCACCCAAGGATGTGACCTACCAATGAAAGGGGGTGAAAATAACGTGAGATAAGTGTACAAATCCTAGAAATGGCAAAAAATAAAGGAAAAGGTAGGTGGTTTCTTCAGTCTGCCTAAGCCTTGGGTGGAGTGCACACTTATCTTGAAACCACTATTTCGTTATATTTTCATTAGTTATATTCAAGGATTATTATTTTAAGATTTCTCAATAGTATTTTCATATTCCTAGATTTTTATCAACACCTGGATGCTTTTGCTCTCGTTCCATTATCTTGTTGGTATTATCGTTTTTTGGACATTTTCACTACTTTGTTTCTCTCTCTCTATTCTGTTGTGATTGATAATGCATGCTCGCTTGAGCCGGGGTCTATCGGAAACAGGCTTTCTGCTTGCACAAGGTAGGGTAAGATTGCGTGTACACTACCTACTACCCTCCCCACACCCGACTTGTGGGAATATACTGGGTATATGTTGTTGCTGTTGCAGTATAGACAAAAAGGATGTTATAACTTATGTTTTGGCACCATTCAATATGTTTGTCAATCGCATTTTCTATAAATGGCAACATGCCCAGCATTAAATAAACAGGAAATAACCATCCAAAGATGATTTACATTAATAAAGGACCCTTCCTCCCATCTTCAATCCTAGCAATTGGGGCCAATAAAGGACCCTTCCTCCCATCTTCAATCCTAACATAGAGCCATAGATTTGGCTACAGATATATATAATAAGCAGAGTCCACAAAAAAAGCTGATTATTTCTCAGCTTTTCTTTCACTGTCCAAATGACAAACTCTTAAACATCAAAGAAAGGATTATATTTGAGGCCCTTATCAATGCTACTATTAACATAAACTTGACCACTCTTCAAAGGAGGAGTAAGTTTGGTTTGTTTAGAAGGAAATGCATGATTATCTTGTTGAGGTGCAAATAGATTTGGATGACAATTTTCATCATCATCACTTTCATCAAATGTTGTCCATCTTTTTGAGTTGTTCTTCTCCTTACTAATAATACCACCTCCTCTTAAGTTTCCCATCTCTCCAACATGGTTCTTGAATTCCTTCCTTACCACATCCAAAACAACGTCTCCATATCGATCACACCATGTTCTGAAATCGTCAAAGGAATAAGTACAGAAAAATTAGTGTTAATTAATGTCTGATTTAGCGTACACAAAGCAGTACAAAAGTGTGCTTACTTAGGGAAGAACTTTTTAAGGTCAGCCTTGTCAACTGGAAGCCTTGTTGAAATTGCTTCAATCTGATCATCTCTGTTGTGTGATACCAATTAGCAAAAATCCAACTCCAACAAGTCTAAAAACACAAGGAAACAGATATTTTGCTTACGTTAACTCAACACTTGAATTTTTGGCACCAAGTTCTGTTTGAATTCTTGACAGCTCTTTCTTGATACTGTCTCCTAAAACCTGCAAAATATGCAACAAAAATGGCAGATTAGATCTCAAACAGGATCAGAGTTAAGTATATAGAACCTACTTTTCTTCAATAAATGTGTTTGTATGAGACCTTATCGACAAAGAAATCTGAAGGAGCACCGTTAGGATGCAGCTTTCTTTTAATCTGCTTTGTATCTGGACCTTCTCCAACAGGTTCTGCAACAAGCTGACCTAAGTAAGTTCCACCATCTGATTTCTCATCAAGCGACAAAGGAGCTGTTTCATCTTCACACTCATTTTTCTTCCACTTCTTGAATCCATCAAATCCCCATTGTTTTTTCCCTGATTTCGTCTTTCCTTCAGATTCAGGCTCAGCACGTTGATGATCATCGCTCTGCCCTTCGTTTTGTTCTCTCAAAAACAGACCTTTAAAAGGTTTCTTTCTTGATTTGTCACCTCCACTTTCCTTCTTTACCTTCATTGGTTCATTAGGTAAGCTCTCTACCATAAGAATAGACTTAGTTTCACTATCTTTTTCCTTCAAATGAGTATTCCAAAAGGGATTTTCTGTTGAAACTCCTAATTCATTTCTTTCATTTTCACTAAGTATGCCCCTTTCTTCTTTGATCTTTCCATTTTTATTCGACGATGCAAAACCAAAAACTGAAGCAGCCCCTCCTTTGATTTGCTTGATAGCTGAGTTTTGTTTTTGCTTCGAACTCGAATTCTCTTTGCCAAGATTGGATTTTTCATCCTTTAAATCTATAACAGACCATTCCTCATCTGTGTGTTCTTTCTTTGATCCAACAACTACATGTTTTGCTTCAATCTCAGCTCCTTGAACTGCTAGCCTTTGCAATAATGGCCTCTTTGATGTATGATACTCTTCCTCTGATATACATTTTGCATACAGTAGCTCCTTCAAGAAGAAACACCATAAAAAATATAATTCAAGCTTTACAAGAAATAACCAAAATAAAAATAAAACAACCAAAAGAAAAAGGAAAATCCCAACTCTCAACGACAACAACCTAGTATAATTCTACTAGTGGGGTCTGGGGAGGGTAGTGTGTACGCAGACCTTACTCCTACCCAGGGGTAGAAAGGCTGTTTCTGATAGACCCTTCCTCCTTCCCTCCAAGAACTCCCAGGCTCGAACTCACAACCTCTTGGTTGGAAGTAGAGGGTGCTCACCACTCTCGAAAGTTGTAATTTCAGCTTAATTTGGAAAATGTAATTCGCATTAAGCTCTTCAAAAAAAAAAAAAAAAAAACTAAAGCTTTACAGGGAAAACAAAGAATTATACAAATAAAACGACCAAAAGAAAAAGAAAAACCCCAACTACAAAAAAGCTGAAATTTCAGTTCAATTTTTAAAATGTAGTTGAAATTAATCTATGGATCATCTTAAATCATGATTAAAAAAATAAACAATCACTTCACCAAAGGACACAAAATGCAAGAATTGAGGCTAAATAAGAAGAAAAATCCTAACTTTACAAGGAAATATTTAAGCTTTACAAGAAAAACCAAAAATATATGTAAAAGAAACTCACAACCAAAATAAAAAGAAAAATCCCAACTCCCAAAAGCTCAAAATTTGAGTTTAATTTGGAAAATGTACTTGCCTAATTCCTTCAAAAAGAACAACTATAAAGAAATTTAAGCTTTACATGAAAAGCCAAAAATTTATAAAAATAACAACCCCAAAAAAACAATTAAATGTAAAAGCACCCCAACTCCCAAAAGCTGCAATTTCAGTTCAATTTTGAAAATCTACTTGAAATTACAAATAAATTGAGTTATCTATTTTTTCCCCATCAAATGACACAAATTGACTCGGAGGATTCCTGTCACCCGACGCAACATGTTTATTCTCGGCGGCGATTACAGTCTCTTTCCCAGGGACAGTCCTATGCGTACCTATGTATACCTAATGAAAGCCAACAAGAACCTCTTAACACTTACTTGCCTAAACCAAGCAAGATTCAAAAATCAATCCATTACCAGCAAGATTCCGTCAGTCGAAATTCCTAGTTATCTTTTTCAGTTGTATTTGTTTTAGCGAAAAAAGAATAAAGAAAGTCCCAAGAGCGAACGGCCGTCAAAATTGAGACAAAGTGAAAAGGGAAAAAGTACCTGCAAGAAGATTAACTTATCCCTTAAGATTGAAGAATGTTCATGATCAGCAGGAGACGCGATAAGGGTATCGAGCAGATGTGATCTGAAAGCAAAAACCTCAGATTCAGCCAAGATTCCTTCTTTACAAAGACCCATCAAGTTAAGAATTTGATGAAAAGATTCTTGTTGCCATTTAAGGTTGTCGGATTGCTGCTTCGACAGCCTCTGCTCAGCAGCTGCAATCGCAGGTAATCGCCTTTTCTTGAATGGAAATGGGAGAATGGTTTTACAAAGAGAAGTGATTGAATCATGGAGTGAGCTGTAGTATGTTGGTGTGTATGAATAAACCATTCTTGAATTCAAAAAAAAGAAGTCTTTTTTTTTTTTTGTATTGTGAGAATTTGATTTGAGAATTTTAAGCTATGAATTGATCCTATTTGTATTTTGAATGTGAAAATTCTTCTTGTATGTTTGATGGTGAAAGGTTTTGTTGTAATGAGGAGAGGTTCCAAACGGTCAGTGGAAAATCTAGCCGTTGGAGTTTTAAAACGTTGAGTTAGTATGAAAACGATGTCGTGTCATTTTCTAAAGTTTCAACTGTTTCTGACTTTATTGGATGCGTTTTGGGCCATGGCAAACTATAAGCCCAAAAAGAAAAATTATTTTGAGAAATTCAAAAGAGATTTTTACATTCCTATACGATATATGAATCTATATTACCCTCCCTACTTAACTTTTAATATAATTACCTTTTATATACCTAATTACCATTTATGTACATTTTAGGGGATTTAATGGTATTATTTAGTCTCCTAATTTAACTCTACCGCCACGTTTCTCTCTCCAAATCCCACCCCCTCACCCACGTATCAAACCACACCCCACGATTTCCTCTTCAATCACCCACGATTTCTTTTCTAAAACCAGCCAAAAACTGTTAACCCCTCCATTAACACATTTTGCAAGTACTTTCTTAAAAAATCAGTCAAAATTTGTACTCTTCTTCAAAGTTCATACCCCAATTAACGACTTTTGCAAAGCTAGCTTCAACGAAGAAGAACAGAGCTTCAAAGAACAACCCTAACAAAGTTAAAGATCAGATGTTCCACCATTGATAGCCATTAAAAAGATTTGAAGCTTTAAATTCGAATTTGAGTTTTCAAAAAATATTACTTGTTTGAATTTGGTGTTGTTGCAAAACAATTGGGAATTCTCTCTACGTCTCTCTCTATCTATCAATCCCTAATTCCAGTAATGTAAAGCAAAGGAAAAGAGAGTAGCAATCCCACCATTGATAGCCATTATAAAGCTTTGAAGCTTTGAATTCGAATTTGGGTTTTCAAAAATCAATATTTGTTTGGATTGGTGTTGTTGCAAACAATTGGGAATATGATTTGGAGTTTATATCTCAATTTTGAGGGTGTTTTGGTGAAGATTAGACTTGTTTTTTTGCTGAATTTCAGATTGAAAGTCAAATAAGAAGAAGAAGACGTGATATGCATTATATTTACGAAATTATAGTAAAATTATAGAAAAATTGTAGAAATAATGTAAGAAAATTGTAGATAAGTTGTAGATAAGTGTAGATAAATTGTGTAATATATAATTAGTTGTATGAAATTTATTTTTACTATGTATAAATCAGATACAAAATATACAAAAAACATATTGTATAAATTTTATATAAAATTTATAGTTGTATGTTATTGTAGTTATATTTAACTTGATAGAAATAATGTGTGAAAGTTGTAGATAAGTTGTATAATATATAATTAGTTGTATGAAATTCATTTTTACTATGTATAAATCAGGTACAAAATATACAAAAGACATATTGTATAAATTTTATATTTAAATTGTATGTTTTTGTAGTTGTATTTAATTGGGTAGAAATAATGTGTGAAAGTTATAGATAAATTGTAGATAAATTGTATAATATATGATTAGTTGTATGAAATTTATTTTTACTATGTATAAATCTGATACAAAATATACAAAAGATATATATTGGAAGTAAAATAACTTAAGGCAAGTACAAAATGATTTGCATATAGTTCCTTCTACCTTTTTGTGGTCTTGATTTTCCATACTTAGGTTTCTGAAGAACATGAAGGTGATTAGCTAAAGTCTAAAGGAGAGTTCCTGTTGAGTTAGATGCTATAGCTCAGAAATAAAAGCAAAGTTACCATTAAGAGTAAACAGTAGTTATAATGCCCAATACTTTTACCATACCATATTCGACTTCTGATAGCAATTAGTACTTATCATCGATTTGTTATGCCTATATGAATTTATGTTTTCTAGTTCTAGTTTTTAGAAATAAGGGTTGGGTGTAAAAACAGAGGTAAACTTGAGATTTCAAAATAAAATTTGCTTTTGTTTTCTCAATTTTGACCGTTTATGACAAAAGCTTGAGCAATTGGGGGTTTAACGATAATTACATTCGTTCCTTCGTTAATATCGAACCCCTACTTATATTCTTGACAGTCTTCTTCATTAGCTCTTCCATGAATAAGCTCAGTTCTCAAATCTCTGCCTTGAGAACTGGTTGAAGGCACAAATAGTGGATTTGAGAGCCTTTTAAGATGGATTGTATATATTTTGTAAACAAAACTTGTTTATGCTGGGTAATTAGCTAAATATGGACATTAAGGGTAATAAAGTTTCAAATAGTGTATAGGAATGAAAAAATCCCAATTAATAAATAGCAAGATTTACGAGTGGTCATTCATAAATAGTCAATCGTTTGAAAAGTAATCGAAATTTAGCCACTTTTCATGTAAAGATAAATCTGAACGAAAACACTGTTCGAAATCCGGAAAATACTCATGCATAATATACTGGAGTTCCAGCATAAGTATACTGGAACTCCAGTATAATGTACTGGACTTCTAGCATAATATACTGGAGTTCCAATATAATATACCAGTCCAACATAATATGCTGGAATTTCATAGGTGCTCCAATCTCCAGTATATTATGCTGGAACTTTTCGCGTGTTGGAGTTCCAGCATAATCTCCAGTATATTATGCTAGAACTTTCCTTGTTGCAGCAAAGTAATGGCTATTTTTAATGACTTTGCAAACGCTGACTATTTTTGAATGACCAGTCTGAAAACTGACTAGCCCGTGCTATTTTTACCTTTTTGGTAAATTAAGATGGTACTGTAAGTAGATTTTTAAAATTTTTGTGAGGAGATTAAGATATTAACAATATTTTCACTATACCGACGGCGTAAAGTACCTCATGTAAAGAGAAGCGAGATTGCATATAGTCGATCCCAACTTGTTTGGGGCTGTTTGAGGCTGAAGCATAGTTATTGTTGTACCATGTTATATATGAACCTTCGATCTCGGCACCTATGTGTTAAACTGTTAACACATTAAGGGGTCGTTTGGTAGAGTGTGTTAGAGAAATTAATGCATGCATTAGCTTTGTGTATAAGTAATACCTTGTTTGCTACACTTTTTCTACCTATGTATAACTAATACAAGCATTAGTTATACACCCTATTAGATATTATCCTATGTATAGCTAATGCATAGAAAACCATGGCATTAGCAATACAAAGGCTATTAATGCATGCATTAGTATGGTTAAAGACAAAATTATCCTTAAAGTCCCTTAAAGTTAAAGAATATGGAGGACATTTTTGTAAGCAGTTAAATTTCTTAAAAATTATGCAATCATTTTAATTTTTAATACACCACACCAAACAATGCATAGAAAATAATCTTTGTATAACTAATACTTGCATTACCAATCCATACATTACTAACCTCTGCATTACTTATACACCTTAGTTAGCATTATTCTTATACATCGTACCAAACTTGATGAGACCATAATATACCTTTTCCTAGGCCAGCCCTGAATATGTATTTGTAATATAATTAAGAATACATATTTTTAATATAAAAAGAATATTAATCATTTTAGTTAAGACCCTGAGTATAGGTATTATTGATAGCTCAATTTATAGCTCAACGCCATCTGAAATGATGCGCAAAATCAATAATATATCAACTGCTCGAAAAATAAGCTTATTGTTAACATGGTAACGGACGTGAATGTCACAACATGCATAATAAAGAACTATACATAGGAAATTACAAAAATAGTCCTAGTGCTACTGATCGGCCTAGGAGGAACACACTACAATCTGTCAACCTACAACCCAGTGCAGAACTGCAGAAATCTATGTTGCACGGACTCTCCAAAACAGCTGCTGCACCCGTGTTGGATCCTCCAAAAAATACACTATTTTTGGAGGATCCGACACGCACCCATCGATATTTTCGGAGGGTCCGAGCAACATAGGGATGAAATGCTATAGTACCAAAATAACAGAAGACATTACTATACATAAGACAAGGACAAGGATTCAGATTACATCATTTTTAAATCTACTATAATATGTTAAAGAAGTCCTAAGTATCTCTCACTTATCTTTCTCTAGCAATCAACACCAACTTATTAAACACAAAAGGCTGGACTACTAATACATTCCTCTTATTTCAAACTTCATCTGTACAAACTCTGCACAATCTATTTATGTTGCTCGGACTCGCCGAAAATGTCAGCGGGTGCGTGTCGGATTCTCCAAAAGTAGTGTATTTTTGGAGAATCCAATATTGGTGCGGGTGTGCGGCAGTATTTTGGAAAGTCCGCGCAACATAGGCATCCATTTTTCAAGTGACAATCTCCACTCTGCAGCAAGGGCAATAAGCATGATTCTCTAACCATGGAACCAAACAACATGAATGGAACTTGTGGTCACATTGCAAATGCATTAAGTTATCTCCAACCTTGAATTGGTCCAAGCAAATGGTGCATTCATCCTTTTCTGAATCCTTCCATTTCTTTACTACCCTGCTAAATGTCTTTATTCCATTTTGCTTCAATCTATGTATCTCTGAATTCTTCTGCAAAGTATTTGATTCTACTTGTCCATTTTCAACATCATTAACTCTTTCTTCTTTACTTGTCCTGTTTTCAGTAACCACAATGAAGTATAAACTCAACGACGTCACATTAACATAAAATATTTTAACTCCGCACCTAATATGAGGATTTAATATTCAGATGCATGCCTTAAGAAAAACAATCACATAGTTGTTGGTATAGGAAAAACTTATTCACACCCGGTGTTTGTACTGAATCAACTAATACATGACATATACTTTTCACATAGTACAATTTATCAAATTATCAAATAACCATGATAAAGAAATGTAGTTCGGGGTAAAACAACGGGTGTGAGTAGGTATTTTCCATTATTGCTATCCGATATGCGATGGAATCCTTTATCAATGAAATATTATAAATGCTCGAGTATCTATACAGCAACAACAACCCAGTATAGTCCCACTAGTGGGGTCTGGGGAGGGTAGTGTGTACGCAGACCTTACCCCTACTTATAATAAAGCTAAAAGGAGTGCACGACATGCAGGTTTTACTTCAATTTTTAGCCAAAATTATCCTTTATATTTAAAGATAGGTCAAAATATTCCTCCATTTATAATGCTGAGCATCCTTTACCCTTTCAGCAAGAAAATTGAGCGGATTTGGTCCAATTCTTCGAAGAAAACTAACTGACAAGGCAAAGAAACAACAACTCACATATGAAAGCCACATGAGAGGCAAAAAGAACGCCCAACTCTGTACTTCACCCCATCCCATACAACTGATGAAATCCCACCAGCAAATACATAACAGTGAACTGATGATAAATCTTCTCCGCTGCCCCATCAGTGATGGAGGCAGGATTACCGCCAAGGGGGTTCAAAAAAAGGAAAAAGTTAAAAAGGTTGTAGCTGGTGGGAATAGAACCAATGACCTTACAAAGGTTTTGAACTCCCTTGACCACTAAGTTATGCTTTTGGGACGTGTCAAGGAGATTCAAAACATAATATATAGATGTAAAAAACAGATTTTGCCTTTACAATGTAATTTTTCGGCGAAGGGGGTTCATCACCAAATTCACAGATCTAAAAGTTATTAAGCTTAACCAGGATTAATCATTCAATTCCTTCATCAACTCGTTTGAAAAAGGGATTAATACATTTTTGGTAAAACAGTTACCAGAAAGTTGACGAGTAAGAGTGAAGTAAATCTAACATCATATAAGCAGTGGCGAAGCCACCTTGTTACAAGGGTGATCAACTGACCACCCTTTGTCGAGAAATTGTATTGTATATATGGGTAAAATAATACGTTTTGGAGGTAACAGCACATATTGAACACCCTTTGTCGGAATTTTTTTTCAACTCTTTCAAATTTAATTACCCTTGGGAAAATTTCTAGCTTCGCCACTGCATATAAGTATACACAATCTCTATTCATTAGAGAGGTGAAATAGCCCGATCAAACTGACAAGCTGAGTTATGTATAGATGTTTGTAATTGAAATTAACTATATCTATGAAAAGTTAGAATGGACGAAACTCGTAATCCCCCTCTCATTGGCAAATCACTTGCGGTTTGTCCATTAGTTTTAGCTTCTCTTTAGTTCATTCCATTACTCGAACTAAATATGCTCAAGTTTTGGAAAGTTAAAAGGTGCCCAAGGTTGTATATGTTCGACACCTTTTTACCTACCCCAAACATAAGGGATAATTTTAGCTAAAAGCTCAGTTTTACTTTATCTTGAAGAAGTGAGAAGGTTCTTTCTTTATATTAGGGTACGGAGAAATCTCTAGACTACAAGCAAAATATGCTCTCCTAATTAGACTTTGGAGTCTTGTAAGTTAACATTGAGTACAAAGCGTTCCCCTTTTAGTGGACCATATATGACGCGCATTCAGATTAGTCTAGCCAGTTGGTTCCGAATACCAAATGGTTAATCAAAGAGAAACAAATATAGTATGGAAAATATCTAGAAGACAAGCAAAATAAGCTCTCCTAATTAGTTTTGGAGTCTTAGGAGTTACAGCAGGGGTGAAACTATGCTATACCAAGAGGGGTAACCGGCAACGCGGCACCCGTAAAGTTCGGCAAAAAGTCATACACTTGTATATATTTTAAAAAAATAGTGATATATTAGTAGTGACACTCTATATACAAAGTAAATTTTGGTTGAATCAAAAAGTGCACCTGCGACTTTCAAATCCTGGGTACGCTTATGAGTTGCAAAACAAAACACACGAAAAGAAAAGATTTAAAAAAAAAAAAAAAGAGCAGATACACACACCCTCTTCTTAATACAGTAACTTGATTAGCATAGCAATTAACCAAGAATTCTTAAACTTTTACCTAAATTTACGTAGTAAGCTAAGAGCCCGTTTGGACATAAAATTTGTGTTCCTTTTTTCCAAAAATATTTCATTTTCTTTTTCGAAATCAGCGTTTGTTCACAAAATTTTTAATTTTCGCTTGAAGATGCATTTTCAAAATTTTCGAAAATTTGATAAACTCCAAAAAACCGTTTCTCAAAATTTTCACTCAAATCACTCACAAAACTTCAAAAACAATATAAACTGAATTTTATGTCCAAACACAACTCTAAATTTCAAATACCATTTTCGCTTAATTTCTTTTTCCTCCATTTCTTGGAATTTTACAGTTCTTATGTCCAAACGCCTACTAAAGGTAAGCAAAATAAGAAAAATTATTCACAAATCAGCTGAAATTACCTTCTTAGTTTGTGATCCAATCTTTGCTTGGCTTCTCTAGCTTTTTCACCAAGCTCCTCATCCTTGTATCCATGGCTTCCTATACTAATTCTTTGCTCTTTCTGTTCATTCAAATGCAAAAAATAAGAAATATACAAATTTATTCTTTTAACTAAAACAAATTCACAAGATTTGAGTATACATACCTGGGAAGAAGCAGAAGCAGAAGCAGAAGAGGAAAGTGAATCGAATGATCTGAACTGAAAAACCCTTTTTGTAATACACAGAATTCCAACAAACAAACCTGACATTTAAAATTTGGTTGTGATCTTAGAGAGAAAATTATGTCAGTTTACAACTTGATATGAACATGGTCTTTTCAATTTCTGTAGATATTTAGGAATTAATAAAGTGTTTTAATGTAATATAGGATAATATGTTTAACAATTTATGTTGGACTAATTACGGTTTGGGTGCATAGCTTTAGCTTTAACGTGCCTAGAAAAGTTATATTATTTGAGACTTGGACGTAAACTGTTGGTTTATTGACATACCAACTCATTCTCAAACTTTAGATAATGGCAAACTAATGGGCACACACTGAGGCTGATCCAGGATTTGATAGTTACAGGTATCAGTAGCTTTAATATAAACTTACCTCTAGTTAAGAAGGTCGAATTAGGGTGCACATTTGGATAGTTCGCTCAGTTTTGAATTAATTCGGTTCGCTTCTGTTCGATTCATTTCATTTTTCAATTAGTTCGGTTCACTTTGTAAGATTTTCGGTGCATAAATACATATGTGATAGCTAAACTAAAAATGTTGGTCCTTAAAGAAAAAAATAACATTAACCAGATCAAAAGAAAAACTATTAAAACATATTGAAATTCCAAAATTCGAGATTTAGAAAAGGAAAATAGAAATAAATATACTTTATAATTTAAATAAATGGAACTGTATAAAGAGAGAATATAAAAAGATGAAAATAAGAAAAGAGAAAAAAAAGAAAAACATGGAAAAAGAGAGAACAAGGAAAAGCTAAACAGGCTTTGTTCCTCAGAGTGCCACAATTTTATTTAGGAAAACTTACACAAATGTCGCAAATAAATCTAAACTTACCAACAACCTCTAGTAATTAGTCATAGACTTATTAAAACAAGCCAACAAAAATTGAAAAATCAAATAATAGGGTTCTTTCTCTCAAAGAATCACATGCAAAAATCACCTTCCATATTTTTAAGCGTGATTAGCAACACCAGATACAAAACGGAAAGGAAATTTCATGGATGAGGTAGCAAATAAGGTGATGAAATACAAACATATATACAATATTCCAAAAATCTAAACAAAAAAGGAACTTTTTCAATGGGTATAGTTAAAATTCATTGAAAATATATAGATGAGTCAATATACAAAATTTGAGGAAGATTGGAGGTGATTTGGACTGGTTTTGTATCAAATTTGTAACTAAATCGAGTTCAAAAAAGTCTTCTGCGACACATGTATCACGCATGTATCTCACACACAGGTATACATGGATATACATGTGAGACACAATTGATACAAATATGATACATATGTGATACACAATTGATACAAATATGATACATAAGTGATACATAAATGATACACAGTGATATACACATATTTTTTTTTTCATGTTCAGTTTTTACTTCGAATTTTCAATTCAAATCACATCAAAACTTCACCAAATCATCCCAAAACAGAGATTCAAGGTCCTTAAGTTGTGCCTAATCTATTCTAATAACACCCACTCAAAACAAAGCAAAACTTTGATATTTTTTTGGTACAAATAGCTAATTGGCTAATTTGGCCAATATTAGTAATATTTTATCAATTGACCAATTTTTGTAATGAGCTACTTATAAAAGAGCATAGCTGGTAATTTCTCTTTTATTTATACTTTTTTTACATAAAATATTAGTGGAATACCAATCCTAATATGAAATTTTACCGGAGGAGCGACATGTGCGTACCACCCCTTCCCTCTACATAGATTCGCCCCTGATCACAAATGCTTATCTGAATAAGAACTGCTACTACTATTTTTTAAGATATTCATTTGAAGTTCAAATTTATCAAAAATTTCTGTAATTTTAAGTTTGAACTCGAGATATTATCTTAGCTAAGAAATTATATATGAACTAATCCAGAAGTTCTTCGATAGATTTTTTATATTTTTAAACTTGAACACGATATTTTCGAATAAACAAATCGCATTTGTCCCGTCATTTCTCACGCGATGAAGAAACATGATAAATAACAGTATTGTTCAAAACTGAACCATAATGGTTGATGAATGAATTGAAATTTTATAATTAACGGTTTAATGGTTTGGGGCAGATTACTCAATCTTTATCAGATAAATCGTTAACTCATTAATTTTTTTATATTTACAGTTTTATCCTTATGTAAATAAAGTACTACTTTAAACCCTAAATTCCTAATTTCTCAATTCAACATTAGCTACAATCATTAGTCATCTCCCTTAGCAATCATGGATTTGGTCAGGCATGAATTTTTCTACGAGATAAGAAGGAGATTTGTTTGCGCATTAGTTAACTAACTTGTTTCCCTCGCAAAAAATATTTTTTCTTTCAATTGAGTTATTTGTATTGGATATTTCATGTTACATGGAATAGAAAATATTGTATAAATTAATAAAAACCTAATAGTTCTTTATTTTTTTTATTGTCTATTTGATTTAGCCAATAAACCGTCTGATAATTGCTAATTTGATACCAATCTGTTCGATGTCTTATTTGTTGGCTAACGGATTACTATATTTATAAACTGATAAGCCGAACCGTTAAACATATATATCCGTTCAGTTCGTCCGATAAACATTAATAAAGAAGAAAGTAATTGTAGCAAAACCAGACGTGGCTAAAAAGGTTATGTTTGATACTTGGACATAAATAATTGGTTAGTGCCTTAGTGGTTTATTTACCTACCAACTAAAACTAGATAATGGCAACATCATGAGCACAAATGCTTAGATGAATCAAAGTTGTATTTTATGGGATGATTTTTAATTAAAACGAAGTATACGATATTAATTTGAGTATTTATTATATAAATACATCCAAAATATTTTTTTCTGCTTCATGTAATGAATGAAATATAAATTTGCACCAGAATATATGAGATCAAGTACTTCAACTAAAGCAATATTTTTGGTCATTCATTCTAATGGAAACAAAAAATAAAAAATTTCAGACCCAAAAAAATGGAACAATTTTCTGGCTTATTTTGTTTATATGGAAAAACACATAAACATGTTTCTCAAATATAATGCTTAGACCAAGTCCGTACGGTTTTCACCAAAAGTTACTCCGCTATCTCCATACTCGTCCCGCTGAACCTGAGCTCTGATACAAGTTGTTGGGCTAAGCTAGCCCAAAATACACTCTAAACATGATGTGATATTGTCGGCTTTGGGCCAAGACCGCACGGTTTTCCCCAAAAGGCCTCACACCATTAAGAGATCCCTACACCTTATGTGTAAACTCCCAACCTTTTCAGCTACCGATGTGGGACTTTGTTCACACAACCAACAAAACGAATATAAAAAAAATAGCTAACCAATATCCCCAAAAATAAATGGGACAATAGTTTATCTTATCATCTTCACCATCGGCAAATTCTTTTTAGTTGGATCACATAATTAGTGCTAATTTAATTGTTACTATTCCATCTGTTACCTAAAAATACCCTTTAAATGTTTTGGCATACCAAGTGCTAATACCAACAATCCACCAAACAAGAATTATTGTTCGAGTTATAATGTCACGAGAGTTTACATCAGTTATTAATTGAATCTAAGAATCACAAGCTAACTAATTAGTTCCTACTCGTATAATTGAAATTGTAACGGTAAAGTTGTCTCTCTATACTTATAGGTAGGGGTATACATGGACCGGGTTGGTTCGGTTTTTATCAAAACCAAACCAAGCTAATTATATCGGTTTGAATTGGTTCGGTTTTGTCGGATTTTTCGTATTTTTTTTGTTACATGAATATAGTTCCAATCTTACTTTGTTAAAGTTACAGATAAAGTTTTGATAAGTTAATATATGTTTAGTAAATATAAAAAAATTTGACAAACATATGATCTATTAAAATATTTTAATAGGAAATTTTTTTTAGTAATACATGATAGTTATTTTCGTAGTCGTATGACAATAATTTTTTTTAATGTTCGCTTTTTAGGTTAACACATGAGAGGAACTCAAATATTTCAATATTTTTTAAAGAAAATTCAATATAAAATCTTAAAAATATATATAAAAATTATATATTTATATGTCGGTTTGGTTCAGATTTTTTTACTCAATACCAAACCAAGTCAAACCAAACCTAGTCGGGTTTTTTAATTGGTTTGGTTTTGTTTTTCGGTTTGGTGCGGTTTTCCGGTTCGGTTTGTACACCCCTACTTATAGGTTACGGATTCGAACAGTGAAGTCAGATACTGATACTTGCGTCATTGTAGGATGCCTACGTCACACCCCCTTGAGATGTGGCTCTTGCCGTACGCTAGACCTATAGGTCACGGGTTCGAACAGTAAAATCAATCATTGATGCTTGCATTAGAATAAACTGTCTATATCACACACTCTTGAAATGAGGGCCTTTCCCAAACCCTACGTAGAAGCGGAATACTTGGTGAACCGACTGCCCATTTATAAGTTTTAATTTGATTTGAGTTGGTGAATGTCACTTCGATTCATAATTCAAATAAATGAAGAAGTGTAGTATATATTATATCATAGAAATAGTGGAGTTTCCCTGTTCATGTTTCATGCCGACTTACTAAAGAGTCATTATTATATATAGGACCAGAAAAGACAGTGAAAACTAGTTGAATTATTGCAAAAGCTTTTTTCATGGTGGGATATAGAAGAGGTCAGATTGTGATCTTTGGTTCGATTTTGATCACTTGTTTCAACTGCTACTCGACAGCCATATGATAATTCATAAGGAAATTTCACAAAATTCACCAAATGTATTTTGTACTTTTTATTTTATTTTTTAAATCCCTGTAAATTCTGGCTCCGCTGCTGCCACGGGCTACTATAGAGTTTGTGCCGGTGATTGCTTGTGAATTTATGAACTTAAGTGACATGTGCCAACTGTAGCCTTTGGCAACTTCCTTGATTTTTTTGTTTTGCTTTTTTTAAATGAACTTAAGTGAAAATTACTTACTAGGGATGGTAATCATTGTTGAGAATTTTTACCACAACTCACAATTTTCAGCACTTCTTGTCCGGAGGTCTATCGAAAATAACTTCTCTAACTTAATAAGATAAGAGTAAAGTTCGTATATATACTACCCTTTCCAAACCTTAGTTAAGTTAGAGTAAAGTTCGTATATATACTATTCTTTCCGGACCTTACTTGTGGGACCGCAACAGGTATGTTGTTGTTTTAACAATTTTCTCCACATACATGATTCTTGAAAAACCAAATAGTCAATAGGCTTAATTACCAGGAACCTATTGTCTATATTTTGTACATTTCTTGGGCACCTATACAAGGTGAAAGAGACAGATGCAATTTCCTTTCAATTTCTCATAATTATGTAGTAGTACTAGTCAAAATTGCCCTTCTACAACATGGACAATGTGCATTAGACTCTAGCCATGGAACCAAACACTTGGAATGGAACTTGTGGGCACATTTCAATTGCATTAGGTTATCACCAACTTTAAATTGGTCCAAACAAATAGCACATTCATCTTGTTCTGAAGATTTCCATATCATCTTTGCCCAATTGAACTTCTTTGATCCACTTTTCTTTAGTCCAGAAAACACTTCTCCTTGTAAATTATCCACACTCAAATTTGGCCTATTCTCCACTATTCCTTGTCTTTGGTTTTGTTGTCCATTATTGAGACTCCTGAAATCAATTGCACAAAATGAAAAGCACAATCATATGACTGGAATTGCCAGTTAGAACTCATCTATTTTTCCCTTTATTTAAGTTATATACATTGATAATTTAAAGATTTCTTTAAAACTATCAGTGTAGTTTAACTTGTGATGGCAGGTTAGTTATCATTTTTATCAGGTTATCAATTACGTAGGAGTAATATTTATCTCTCTCTCACACACACATATCCGTAATTTTCTTATGAATTATCTAATTGTGTAAATATCTTTTATACTGTTAGTACATAGAAGTCTTTGGTAACATGAGACTATATCAAGAAAGTAGAAGTGAGCTTTTTACCTCTTATTTTGTGATTTCCATCTTGCACTAAGCCTATCATCCAACCTTTGCCTGGCTTCTCTAGCAGCGTCACCTAGTTTCTCATCTTGGTATATATATGCTTGGCTTGTTGTACCCCTTTGCTGTTAATTCAATTATGCAAGAATATACACAAGAATTATTCTCATGCCATTCCAATAGCTATAACAACAATAATTATGTTTTAATTTCTGGTAAGTTCGAATCAGTTACATGAATTCTAATTGTCCGGATCGCTCCATTTAAACTCATCTCACTCTTATATCATACTGATTACAACACACATCCTCGAGTGCAGGCTTTTGCATAATCCTGTAGGAACGTGGGATGCTTCGTGCACAAAATTTTCCTTTTTCTTTTACCTCTCATACGAGTCATATCAGTACATTCAGAAAAAAATCCTAACATTGGTAGATGAAAATTTAAAGGGCCGCTCGGTTCACAAGGTATCCCGCATTCATACGTGGTTCGAGGAAGGGCCGCACCTCAAGGGGTGTGATGTGGTCATGTGGATAGCCTAACTCTTGCATTAGTTGCTGCTTCCACGACGTGAACCCGTGACCTATAGGTCACACAGAGACAACTTTACCGTTGCTCCAAGACTCCTTCCGATAGATGAAAATTTTCCTATACAAAATTAATGCACAAAACAAAAGATGGAGGGAGTATTAGTATATACCTTAGAAGAGCTTGAGTTGAGAGGGTATTCATGGCTACTAGTGTAGAGACAAAAAGAAGACCTTCTTGTGGATGAAAAACCAAAGGTATGAGATGAATCTAACCATCCACTACTTTGATGAAACCTCCTTCTTCTAGCACATTCAACCCCAGGAAGCATGCCTGCCATTTTTTTATACACAAAACTAAAGAGGAAAGAGAGAAGGAAACAATAGTGTAAAACCAAAAACTATAACTATATAGTCCTAATTAATTAAGTACTATATTCAATTTTTCAAGAAAAAATGAAGGAGAAAGAGGCAATCATTTATCTCCATATAGATTCTGTATAATTTAACTAGAGTTAGTTTCCTTCCTTAGTAACTCAAAAACTTGTGTCAATGTTATTGTTTTTGTTGTTTTATAATGATAGAAAAGACCACTCCTCAATGCAGAAGTTTCCTTGAAAGTGAAACTTTTAATTTATTTATTTGAATCTTGAAAAAAAGGGCCAAAAATGAAAGTTTTGGACTAAAGTTCTTTGGCATACACAAGAGGGTCCCTACCATTAATTTCATTCATTTTTTGATAAGCTCTCATTTTCAGCTTTACTTTGCTATTTTCATTTATCTTTTCACTTAATAGAAGGGAAGTCTAGAAGCAATAGTAAAGATGTCTTTTCGTGACTTATAAGTTACGGGTTCGAACTGTGAAATTAACCATTGGTATTTGTATCAGAATCTATATCACACCCATTAGATATAACCTTTCCTCGAATCATGCATGAACGCAGGATGCTTCGTGCACTAAACTACCCTTTTTCACTCAAATAGAAGGAGGTGGTAGGAAGGACATGACCTTTTCTTTTTCTCTCTATATATTTGTTCTTATAGATTTTACAGACGATGTAGATTAGAGAAAGGGTAAAATAAAAATAAAAACAGATTAGAGTAACAATTCTATCATCGAACTATCTGTTGGAAATTGGGAGGACAAACATTCACAATCAATCATGATACCTAAGTATTTACAGGGGATTTTTTAACATATATATACTTAGTCTTTGATATGTATCATAATTTAGGGCAGCCCGGCGCATAAAATATTTCGTGTTTATGCAGGATTCGGGAGACCCGCACTTCAAGAGATGTGACGTAGACATCCTACCATAATGCAAGTATTAGTGACTCCTTCAACAACTTGAACTATGACTTATAAGTCATACGCAAACAATTTTACCGTTGCTCATTATTTAATTTTAGAATTTTCCTTTCAAATAAAAATATATGTATTAAACTAGACATTCTGACATTAATTTCTAAATACATGAAATAAGTAGCTTCCGTATTAGGTAAAACATGTTATGACACGTGGCCACCCAAGAAGGGGACACGTGGAACCTAAGTCGGGATGACGAAAAACCGGACGCAGCTATCCCGTGTGTCACCGAAAAAGATAACATTCGTGAAGGCATTGAATACTCTGTGCGCGGTAGCATTCAATGAGGAATATTCCACAACATTAAAGAGTAACATCCCGTTACAGAGAATTTGGCATTTATGTTCTCCGTTACGTCTTCATCAATGCTCCTCATAATTGACATTAAAGAAAGGCATGACCCAAGTACCTTCTTCATAGCTATAAATAATAAGCTCAATGATCATTGTAAGGGACATGAATTTTTTGGCTAACGTGTACTACATTCTATACAAAATTTTCATACCATTTTGCTTTCTCGCTTTTTGATCTCATCATTATTGTGCCCGGAAACCCTGTTCCCGGACTCTTCAGTTCCGTCATTTCATCTCTGGTTAAGTATTGTATATTTCATCAGTTATTTCATTATTTTTTGGATAAATTTAATTTACTTGTCTAGAAATCACGAATAAATTCAACTGTACTGTTTTACGTGTAAACAGTTTGGCGCCCACCGTGGGTCCTAGACAGCCGTGCAATTAAATTAATCTCTGCCTTTTTTACTAACAAGCTTTGATCATTTTGTCTTTAGAAAAAATCACAAATATGGCAGACAATACTGTTAATAACGCTCACAATCTTGAAATCCGAGGAGAATAACCTCATTTCGAGGATTCAATCAGTGACACTAGCAATAAGGGGAACGACTCCACACCGGTGCATGACATGCGGTACCCTCGAAAGGTTCGGGAGACGACTCCTGATGATGCTGATGAGGAGCATGTAGCAGATGCAGTGAGGGTCCTGTAAGAGAAACATGCAATCATTCTAGGCCATCTCATGCGGTAGGATCAAGTTATGACAAATCTAAAGCATACGCTATCAGGTGCTTCAAATAATGCGAACATGTGAGATCCAATTCCTCCCGATACCCCCCTAAACCATAAGACGAAGAAAGTCGACAACAATACTCCCAGGAGCGAAGTTGGTTCCGACGGGGCCGGGGGAGTAGATTCGGCCTCAATAACGGTATCGATCCATTTAAGGAGGAACTTTTGCAGTTCATGAAGGAAGTAAACACCCGCATGGATCAAATCACGGGCGCGCCACCAATATTGAAAGGCCCGAACTCGAAGAAGTATATTCAATTACCGTACAAGCCAAGTGTTGCCCCGGAATTAATCCCGAAGCGATTCAAAATGCCCGAAATGCCAAAGTATGGTGGAACTTCAGATCCACAGGAGCACATTACCACCTATTACAACAACGGTGAAAGGAAATAATTTGGCTCCTCACGAAATTGAGTCCGTGTTGCTAAAGAAATTTGGTGAGACTCTCATAAGGGGAGATTTAACGTGGTATTCATTATTGCCCGAGCATTCCATAGATTCCTTTGAGATGCTCCAGGATTCTTTCATCCAGGCCCATGCTGGTGCCATAAAGGTACAGTCCCGAAAGGCCGACATATTCAAGATCGCGCAAGGAGAATCCGAGTTATTTACGAGAGTTCGTTACCTGGTTCCATAAAGGAAAGGATGTTGCTACCGGCAGTCCCGAATGAATGGGCAGCTGAAGCGTTCACCAAAGTTTAAATTCGAGAAGTTCAGACGCTTCCCGAAAGTTGAAAGAAAGTCTACTCGAGTTTCAAGTGATGATTTGGGAAGATATCCACAACCGGTACGAGTCAAAAATAAGGATCGAAGACGATCAGGTTGTCTTTCCATCGTCGACCAAAGGACGAGAGAAGAACAAAGAAAAAATGAAAGATGATATTGACACGGATAGACGGACTTCAAGGGGCTATTTTTTTCCCCTACGAGCGGATAGAAGGTTGTGGCAGGAGCTTCCGCACATCAGACAAGTTCACAGTTGATAGAAGGACCGATCGTGGCTGGGACAACAGATCGCTGCAGGATAAAGAAATCTTGGGGTCGCGAGATTCTTCTTACCCAAAGTTATCAGAGTATAACTTCAACTTCAATGTAGTGATTTGGTATCAACCATGAGATATATCAAAGATGCACGATTCTCGAGACCTAAGAGATCTGATCCCACCCAGAGGGATCCTTTATGGTGTGAATACCATGACACTAACGGCCACAAGATTGGGGACTACCAACACCTCCGGGAAGAAGTGGCAACACTTTTAAAGAACAGTCACCTCAGGGAATAATTGAGTGACCGAGCTGAAAAAATTATGGTCGGAACAGGGGCGACACGGAAACCTCGAAAGCAGAAGAGGAACCTCTATGCCAATGATCTACATGATCTTCGGAGGGAATGAGATTAATTGGGTCACCTTTTTGACAGCGAATAAGACAAAAGTATCGATAACTCACATTAAGAGGATCCGGGAACATGATATCACATTTATAGAGGAAGATGCAAACAGATTACTGCTACCACACAATGACGCACTGATAATTTCTTCAAATGTGTTAGGTTTTAAAATTAAATGTGTTTTAGTGGATATGGGAAGTTTAGATAATATCATACAATGAAGAGCACTAGAGCAAGCCAAACTCACCAGAAGCATTATCTCGTCAACCAAACTCCTCGTTGGATTCAACCTCGCAAGCGTGACAAGGAGAAATTTTGCTGATCACGAACGCCGAGGGAGTAATGAAGACAACTCTCTTCAAAGTGGTAGATAGAGAGATGTGGTATAATATCATCTTGGGAAGACCATGGCTACACGAGATGAAAGTGGTGCCTTTGACATATCACTAATTGTGAAAGTTTCTGACACCCCAGGGGATCGAACAGAAAAGAGGTGATCAATCGGCAGCAAGAGAGATGAATGTAATTTTGGTCTCCAATGGAAAAGGAAAGGAACGTGCGTCATAACAATTGCTGGAACCAACACCTGCCTCCAAACCAAAGGAAGTTAGACCGGGGCAGAAGAGTCGGAACAATACTAGGTACCGAGGTATTTTCAAGTACTAGAAGAGACGGACTTGACGAAGTCCATGACAGAAGAACTAGAGCAAGTTGCGTTGTTCGAAGAATTCCTAGAAAGGAAATTCCATTTGGGAACAAGACTACACCCGGAGCTCAGGTATGCTTTTATTGAATTCCTTAAAATTAACGATGATTGTTTTGCATAGTCGCATGAGGATATGACAGGAATCCCAACGAAGATAGCCGTGCACAAGTTAAGTTTGGATTCCAACATACCTCCGGTAAGGCAAAAGAAGTGCCCTATTGCTGAAACAAGGAATAAATTCGTCAAAGAAGAGTTAACCCATTTACTTAAGATTGGTTCAATCCGAGAGGTAAGATATTCGGACTGGCTAGCCAATGTTGCAGTAGTTCCTAAGGATCTTAATAAGGCGTGCCCGAAAGACTCATTCTCATTTCCAAATATCGATCAAATGATTTATGCCACGACCGGGCACGAGTTAATGAGTTTCCTCGATGCTTATTCCAGGTACAATCAATTCAAGATGAACCCAGAAGACCAGGAAAAGACTTCGTTTATAACGAGTTTTGGCACATATTGTGACAATGTAATGTCCTTCGGGTTAACAAACACCGGAGCCACTTATCAACGGGTCATGAACATGATGTTTGAAAAACAAATAGGAAATACTATGGAAGTATATATAGACGATATGCTCGTTAAGTATTTGAATGTAGGTGACCACCTGAAGCATTTGCAAGAAACATTTGGCATCCTGAGGGAGCATAATATGAAGCTTAACCCAGAGAAGTATGAGTTCAGGGTCAGTACGAGTAAGTTCTTAGGATTCTTAGTCTCACAAAGGGGAATTGAGATAAATCTAGACTAGGGGTGGGCATAAAATTTGAAAAATCGAATTCCGAACCGAATTAATTTGGTATTTCAGTTTCGATTTTTTCGGTATTTCGGTTTATTTCGGTACAAATATTTTGGTATTTCGGTAATTCGGTTCGGTATACGGTATTGGGTTTTTGATATTTTGGTATTTCGCTATATACCAAAATACCGAAATACGGTGTAAAAAAAGTTGATTAGTTTGTCGGTATTAAAGTAAATTCCTAACATAGATAAAAAGGTAAAACTACATTCCTCAAATTCCTAGACTAAATAAAAGAGATACTACATTTCAGGTAGGAATTAAATTGTTCTCCATTCCTGATTTACCTTTCCAAGAGAGGAATCAAATTGGCTTCCTTTACAATGGGAAGTTAAAGACTCAGCTTCCAAAATATATGAGAAGAAAGATGAAGATATACGTAGAGGTTAGTCAGAGGCTAAATTTCTACTCATTTGGTCTATGTTAAATCGTATTTGGACATAACATAGTGATTTCAAGAATTAATGGATGTCAACATGTGTTAGCACTATGATCAACATGGATTATATTAGTTAATGGAGTGGGGGAGATAGTAAAGATTTGGCTTAAACCGAAACCGTACCGAAGCAAAATAAGAAATACCAAACCGTACTGAAATATTTTGGTACGGTATTTGGTATACACAATTGATAAACCGAATACCGAACCGAAATTCTTAAATACCGAACCGAAATACCGAAAGCCCACTGATCACGCTCAACTGTGTCTATTAAAAGACTAAGCGGGCGTTGCAAATATAATCCGCGGTATTATGCCCAGAGTCGAATCCCATAGGGAATTAACATATCAATTGTTGTCTTTAGAGTACTAGATTCTTAATAGTCAACTTTCTCAAACTTTATAATTATCACTTTGCTTTGTTTATACTACTACAGTTGAACAAAATTAATAACTAAAGCTTTAACTAACAATACTGTTTAAACAATGATGATAAAGGTCTAAGGTTATGGTTTCTCCCGTTGTTGATTTCCCTTATTGTATATTTCCTATAGTTTTGACTTAGTTATCTCTATCAATCATGAACCCTCCAGTTATCATAAATCTCTCTCAAGTAATTATGATAATTTACTAGACGCACTTTCTCAAGTTACGCTAGCTAGATTTCAATACAGTTCACTTTAGATTGCACCCGAGGTATCGTTATCTCTAATCCAACCTCTAAACCCTCGGTTATGACTCTCGCCTATACTCCGGGAGTGGTGTTGTTCAAACAACTACCTAAATATGCACTCTCTCTCAAGTAGATACATACTAAATAGGAACAACTAATTGAGGGTCCTTCAATCAACTACAACCAGAACGTAGTTGAACGAATATAGATTAGCAACCAAACCAAAACTATATTAATATATCAACAAGTTCATCCCCAACGAGTTCCACCAACAACCTTAGAATATAGAAATTAGCTACTCATGCTCAAGAATAACAAAAACCCAAAATAATTCATAATACTTCAAAATAATGATGAAACGAAGAAGAAAATAAAACTCTAATTGTTGATTGTCTTCTCACAATGAGTTTGCCTCCTTCTTGAGCCTAAAAATAGATATATTCCCCTCTTGGGCGGATTTACAATGTTTATATAGGGTTTTGGCAAATAAATCCCGTGTTTTGCACTTAAGTCCTTCAAGTTCCAAATTTTTCAGCATTCGCCCGTGGTCGCGGTGCGACCGCAGTCGTCTTCAGTGATTTATTTAATTGCTGATTTCCACCGCGGTCCATCCGCGGTGGACCTTGCTTCAACGAAATTTGACTCTTTTTCTTGTGCAATTCAACGGGTTCTCTGTGATTGGCCTCAAACTTCCTTAATTGACTCCAAATTTCTCCAAAGTTCTCTTATGGTAGAATATATCCTGCAAAGTACGAAAAACACTAATCAGAGCATTTTGTTATCAAAATTTACATTAAAAACATCATAAAGTGTGGTTCATTAGGGGCGAAACTATAGTCTAATTCACCTATTATCACCCACCCCTAATCCAGACAAAATCAAGGCCATAGAGGATATCCTGGATCAATTGTTTAACGTAAAGGAAGTCTAGAGGCTCACTGGGAGATTGGTATCTTTGAGCATGTTCATTTCCCAATCATCGGAAAAATGTCATTGCTTCTTCTCACTATCCAAAAAGAAAAACAATTTCGAATGGACACCGGAGTGTCAGCAAGCCTTGAAGGAGTTGAAGAAATATTTGACAGGCCCTCCGTTGCTCTCAAAAGCAAAAGAAGGTGAAACATTGTTGGCCCACCTCGCAGTTTCAGAAGTTGCATTAGTGTAGTTTTAGTCTGAGAGGGTAAAGGTACATAATTTCCCACTTATTACGTTACCAAAATTTTAATAGGAGCAGAAACTCGCTACCCACATATGGAAAAGCTGGCCTTAGCTCTCGTAGTTGCCTCTCAGAAGCTGAGGACCTACTTCCAATGCCACCCGATAACTGTGGTGACTACTTTTCCTTTGAGGAATATCCTCCATAAACCCGAGATATTGGGTAGATTGGCCAAATGGGCCTTTAAAATGAGCGAGTTCGATATAGAGTATAAATCGAGGACTGCAATTAAGTCACAAGTCTTGGCTGACTTTATGGCCGATTTATGCCCGAGACCAGTGCCTCTAGCAACCAAGGAGGCAAAAATGGTCTCAGAATCAACATCGGGAGTTTGACCTTATTTACGGATGGAGCTTCAAATGTAAAAGAGCCCGGGCTCGGAATAATCTTGATCACGCCTTCAGGGGAAACCTTAAGGCGAGCCATCAGAACTATTCCTTTAAATAACAATGAAGCAAAGTATGAAGCTTTGATTGCAGGGCTCGAATTGTCCCGGGGGATTGACTCTGAAGTCATCAAAATCAAATGTGATTCGCGGTTGGTGGTAAATCAGGTCTACAAAATTTTTGACACCAAAGAGGAAAGCATGCAACAATACGTGGTGAAGGTTGAGGCTTTATTGGCACAATTTCGGGAGTGGTCAATAAATCATATCCCGTGGGAAGAAAATGTGGAAACAGATACATTAGCAAATTTCGGTTCATCAACAGAAATCCAAGGATCGGAATCAGGGACGGTAGTACAACTGATGAACTCAGTCTTGGACACAGATGGTTACTATGAGTTGAATTTGACTAGTTTGGTCTAGAACTGGGGAAACAAAATAATCGATTATCTCGAGCATGGAATGTTGCGCGAAAACCTCAAAGCATCAAGAGAGTTACACGCCAAAGCTGCAGGTTATAACTTCAAGAAAGACCAATTGTACAGAAAATCCTTTCAAGGCCCGTTGGCCCGGTGCTTAGGAGCATCAGAAACTAACTATGTCATGAGAGAAGTCCATGAAGGGATTTGCGGCAACCAGTCGGATGCAGATTCTTTGGTGCTGAAATTAATTCGGGAAGGATATTACTAGCCCCATATGGAATAAGATGCCAAAGACTTCGTACTAAAGTGTGATAAGTTCCAACTCTACGCACCACTAGTACATTAACCGGTGGAACCCCTACATTCGGTTCTGTTCTCGTGGCCGTTCATGAAAAGGGGAATGTACATCGCCAGATCGCTACCACCGGCTCCTGGAAAGGTAAGGTTTCTTTTAATTTTGACCGACTATTTTTCTAAATAGGTGGAAGCAGGTCCTTATCAGAAGATCAGAGAACGCGAAGTGGTCGACTTCCTCTGGGAAAATATAATTTTCATGTTTGGAATACCGAAAGAGATTGCATGCGACAACGGGCCGTAGTTTATCGGCACAAAAATTACAAAGTTCCTTGAATATTTGAAGATAAAGAGGATTACCTCTTTACCTTATCATCCGAGCGCAAATGGTCAAGCAGAATCAACAAACAAAGTGATTATACAAAATCTAAAGAAAAGTTTGGAAGCAGCAAAAGGCAACTGGTCCGAAGAATTACCTGGGGTTCTATGGGCCTACCGAACAACGGCCAAGTCAAGCACAGAAGAAACCCCCTTTTCCCTTGTGTACGACACAGAAGCTTTGATACCAGTGGAAGTAGGGGAACCAACCGTAAGGTATTTCCACGAGGACGAAGAATTGAACAACGAAGCAATGCTAATCAACTTGGAGCTAGTTGAGGGATGCAGGGACTTGGCGTATGTCAGAATGGCGGCTCAAAAGTATAGAATGGAGCGATATTATAATCGTAGAGCCAAACTCCATTATTTCAAAGTAGGAGACTTGGTCTTGAGGAAGGTAACTCAACACATCCAGGAATTCAACGCGGGTAAGTTAGGCTCGATATACCGGGTTTCACCTATCACTGGGAAAGGATCATACGAGTTGGAGAACCAGAACGGAGACAAGTTTCTCAACAATGGGAACGTGGCTCACCTCAAAAGATATTACTGCTGGCGAACAACAGTCAAACAGAAAGTATGTGCTTCACTCTTTTTCCCTTCGTTTAGTTTTTGTCCCAATTGGTTTTTTCTCGCAAGGTTTTTAATGAGGCAGCGACGGGAATCATACTAAGAAGACAACAGTGATAAGACCTTTGATAACAAGGCAAACAAACAAGTTTCCACTCGGGGACGATTAGATAATCTTTGCTTCGATAGCAAATTCCCACCGGGAAGTTAAGTTTGCTGCCGAATAGAGGTTACCCGTCCGTTCACGATCATAAACCACTAAAGGACTGTTAGGTATTCTTTTGCTCGCTAGCATGGATTCCTAAGGGGAAACAAGATATGCTACTGAGTGAAGAATTACCTAGCAATTTATTGGTGGAACCTTTGAAGATATAAGACTTCTAGTGTTCCAATTCGCATTCCTCGTGTTTGAACACTTGGGGGGGGGGGGGGGGGGGGGGGGGGGGGGGGGGGGAGGGGAATAATATGAGGATACGAAAAAAAAGAATTCCACATCAACTGGGAATGAAAATCCGGAAAAATGCTTCATCGGGACCTAGGATTGTACAACCAGCCCCGCAGAAACAAGTTGTACAAGATACCCACATGTAATGGCAATTTCTTTTTGCATAGCAAGATGCTTATGTAGTATCTGAAATAAAAGGAATAAAATGAAATCTTGTTACTTTTATCTTGTTTCTTGTCAGAATGATGAGCTAAATTTGTCATTTGAAAGTTAAAAAAGTACTTCAAATGTTAGTGCTATAATGAACAGGAGACGTCCTTTTCAAGAGCACCGTAAACATAAGAAGTCCTCTCTTATAAAAACCCTCACATTAAAGGGTTTGTTCCAGAAGAATTTATGCCCGAAATCAAAAATATTATCGGGGAAAAATACACCCGAAGCCGCATATGAAAAGGACGCAAAAAGCAAACTAGCGCAAATACTTATTGAACCCTCACTCAAAAGGGATTTCTCAAAAACAAAGTGCATCGAAGAAAATGCATCCGAGACCACATATAGAAAAATGTGAACAGAAAAACATGCGTAGAATCCTTAAAAGAATATAATGGTTAGAAGATTTGCACGGATATTCAAGCAAAAGTAGGACTCAAACAAACATTTGAGCAAAAATATGTCTTCATTTACAAGAATGTGTCAAAAGAAATGCAAAATGGGAAAAGACAAGTAAAACTAAACTGCAGTGCCTGTGGGCCTAGGAGAAAGAGAAATGTCCATGCCTCCGGGAGTGGTACACAGTTACGCCGATGGCTCGAGATTTTCCCCAGTGTGATCTTCAACATCGTTGCCCTCTAATTCTTCTTCAGTTCCCAAAAAATTGGAACCAGAACTAGATGGGCCCGATACATCGGACCTCGATGGAAGGTCTGTCTTAGCAGCTAACTCAAGCTCGCGTGCCTTAACAATTTCGGTATCAATATCAATGACACCAGCTTTGGCTTCTTCCAAGGTTTTTCTTCTCATTACATGGCGTAAGGTTTTTCAACAACGAGGGAAGCCTCTCAGCTCTTGAGTTCTTCTTTGAGTTGGGTTATCTCGGCAAAACGATTTTCCCGAGCGGACCTAACAGATTTAAGGTTGACGTCAAGCTCGCGAACAGTTGAGCTAAAGAGTCTGTTATGCTCGATAATTTTCCTGCACTTTTCTTATAGCAAGGCATATTTCGCCTCCGCGGCAGCAAGCTCTTCGACTTTGGAGTTCAAAGCTGCTTCCAAGTTAGTTACCCTTTCAGCAGCAGTAGCTTCGCGCTCGGTTGAAGAAAGAATGGCGTCCTGGACTTCAACCCATTTAGCCTTGGCTTCATCAAATCTAACCCTCAGCGGGCCAACTTCTTGGCTGAGGGTTATCACTTCTTGCTCGCTTTGCTACAAACGAGCTTCCAAAATGTTAGCTTCGGTGGCTCTGTTTTCCAGTTCTGAGAGACGGAGAATGGTTTGATCCCGTTCCACCAAAAGTTGATCCTGTTCATAAGTAAGTCCTTCCTTCTCACGGATCAAACTTTGAAGGCCCTTAGAAGCAAGAAAGTTGGCCTGCAAAACAAGATGAGGTAAATATTAAAATACATTCATTCAAAAACAAGGATAAATAATAGAGGAAGAAAGAACGTATTGTTGCGGCGTTATGCATAGCATTGTTCAATAAACATCTCCCGAGAATGACCAAATCTTTTCCCAGTCCTTCTCTGAAGCCAAAGGCTTTAGATAGTTAGCAAGCTCCATCGGTCAGGATAAAAGATTACACCAGGTAGAGACCAAAAGACTAACATTCCTCCTCCTCTGAGGATCCTCAAAAGGGGCAGCACAATTTTGACCCAAATTCTCATGAACTAGAGACTGTGGAAGAGGAACACCTTCTTCATGGTCAAGTGAGACCACTAGAGATGATGTTGCTGGTCGAAGAGTGGATGGACATGGGAGTGATGTAGCAGTTGCTGGTGTTGGAGAAGGTGGTGATGAAGCTGATAGGGTAGAAGAATGAGAAACAACTGTGTCAAAAATAACACTAGATGTTGGGTGCTCGCCAACCGAAGAGGGCAAGGATCCGGTACTCTGCCTCGCAGTACCAGACACAATTGGGCCCCGAGAATGGGAGTTGGAATTATCTACCAAATCAAATTCTCCCTAAAGTGCAAAGACATCATCCTTGGTTTGTATGACTGTCTCAACAGGTTGAGCATCTTGTTGAGATGATAAGGATCGTCGCCTTCTATGTAAAGGAGCTCCTCATCACTATCTTCTTCATCATCATCGATCATTACAGTGTCTATGACCCGCCCGGAAAGAGGACCAGGCGTCATTGCCACTGGAGATAGCTCGGGGATAGCAGTCTTCGCCCGTTTATTCTTCTCCCCGGCCACAGAGGAACGTCTTCGCTTCGATTGCTTATCTTCTGGACAGGGACTCCATAAAGATGTGGTTGCACCTGAAACAGGCCTGGAGATACCTGTTCGAGTGAGAGCTTCTTGAAGCAGCCTCACTGCATCAGTAGGATCAGCCAAAACGTCCTCATCGGGAACAACAGCAGAGCCAGCAGGTAGACCTAATTTCATAAACAAGTCAGAAGGGTTCAATCGATATGCAAAGCAGAAAAAGATGGAAGCGAGGTAAGTTCAAATTACCATGATTTTGGCCTTTCAACCGTATTTCGGGGCCATCTCTTTCCACAAGTGAGTTTCAGGCATTGTGACGTCCAAAATTTTCTGAACCCACCGGCCTAAGCCTTTCACCACCTGTGGGACCCACTGAGTTGTTGAAACATACGAAGAATGAAAACACGACCATAGATGAATATTTAATTAAAGAAGGAATATTAGAGATCATACAAGCGCGGTTCAAGGCGGCCGAAAAAGATGAAGCCGTTGTTGGAATGATACTGCTAGTGGAAACCGCGGCAAACCATTCCGTCCACCTGGGGTCACTATCATCATCCATGCTAGTCAACAAAGCATGGTGATCTCGTTTACAGAGATTTATCATACCCCCCAGAAAATCTTGGGGGAGTAGAGATTTCATCATGTGAGTTAATATTAGCTCTTCTTTAGTTTCTTGGCACAAGCGTCGAACGCAGGAAATCGTCCTCCACACAAAAGGACTTACATGTTCCAAACACATCTGATAGCGGAGGCAAAATGCCGCAATCATGGAATCAAGCTCTCCACTCAAAGAAAACACACCTAAAGTAAAGGGATACGTGTAAAAGTATGTAAAACCTTCCTTGGAAAAGGCCACTCTCTCCAATAGATCGGGAGCGATGATATACAATTCATGGCAACGACAATCTTCCTTCACAGCGGGAATACTGGAAGGACGAATGTAAGAAGGGTACCTGCTAACAACCCATGTACGAGGGTTAGCAGAAGGAAATTTCTCCTCAAAATCCTTTGCGGTATCGAGTCTTTTTGGTATGATGGAGTCTACGGTTGGAGTGACAAAGTCGTCAGTTTTGTTTTTGCCTTTTGAAGAACCAATATGTTTTGAGGAGGAAGTTGTCGAAAAAGAGAAAGATTTTTTTTGTTTGAAGAAGATGAAGACTCAGTAGGCGAAATAAGACGAAGGAAGTTGGAATACAAAAGGGGGAAATTGATATGTATAAGTAAAGTTTTGGCGGCAAAAATCGTTGGCTAAGATTACCTCGATAACCGGCAAAAGGCATGCTAAGTCATGGGAAGACGCGTGTTCGGTGCATTAAATCTGGAGAGACAAGTGTCTAATCAACCGCCAGTGGCCTTCAAAAGGAATTATAGTAATTCCCGCCAAAAGAGTATTTCTACCAACTTTCCGGTAACACAAAGTTATGCCACCGGAAAGCAGGGGGACTATCTGTATTAGGTAAAACATGTTATGGCACGTGGCCACCCAAGAAGGGGACACGTGGAACCTAAGTCGGGAAGACGAAAAACCGAACGCAACTATCCCGTGTGTCACCGGAAAAGATAACGTTCGAGAAGGCATTGAATACTATGCGCCCGATAGCATTCAATGAGGAATATTCCACATCATTAAAGAGTAATGGCCCGTTAAAGAAAATTTGGCATTTATGTTCACCGTTACGTCTTCATCAATGCTCCTCATAATTGACATTAAAGAAGGGCACGACCCTAGTACCTTCTTCAAAGCTATAAATAATAAGCTCAATGCTCACTGTAGGGGACATGGATTTTCTGGCTAACTTGTACTATATTCTATACAAAATTTTAATATCATTTTGCTTTCTCATTTTTTGATCTCATCACTATTGTGCCATAAAACCTTGTTCTCGGACTCGTCAGTTCCGTCATTTCATCTACATTCTAAGGCTAAGTATTTTATGTTTCATCAGTTATTTCGTTATTTTTTGGATCAAATTAATTTACTTATCTAGAAACCACGAACAAATTCAACAATACCGTTTTACGGGTAAACAACATTCATGTACTCCCGAAGAAATTGGTTATATATACTCTATAAGGTGAAGTAATTATATTGTATTTATTGATTATCTAATCTGATAATCATTTCAGGTGCGTTTGCTGTGCTGTAAGTTAATTTTTTCAGAAAAATTATAGACGGAAGTTACTTTCCTTATGAATTATAATTATTTTAAATTTTAACTTCAACTAATACCTATATATTATAATATGTCTCTAGTACCCAAAGGTAATATCAAAAGAATTTTTGATTTTCTATTATATTATCTTTTGTGTTTCCATTCTTGTAGCTTAACAACAAACTATTACCAGACAAGAAGGGGCTAGTCACTAGTGTACAAAGCGAGCCACGTGACTAACCTAACGACCAAACATTATCAACGACAAACTGTACACATGATGAATAGACATGTGTTGTGTCGTTGAGTAATTAAAATATGAACAAGGAAATTATAGAAAAAAATCTCATCAAAATGTTTTCGAAATTAGGCCTTTACTTTAATTAGTTTCTCATTATACTTGTTTTAGCGTCTTGAATAATTTGAGTTCATGTTGTGTAAGATTCATTAAAAGAAAAATATTTCCTATAAAAAGGATTTATTTTAAAAGCTCGAACACAAATTTTTTACTTAGGCATGAAGGATTATATCCATTGCATCATATTCCATGATCGTTAACCCTTACAATTAAAATAATGTTGAATTATAGTATCTGAGTTGTCTCCGTGTGTCATATATGTCATTATTTGAGTCGTGAAAGATCACTAATGTTTGTATTAGGATAAGCTGCTACATCATACCTCTTAAGATGCGACGTTCTCCGAACCTTGCGTGAATGCGAAATGATATGTTCACCGTGCTGTCTTTTTTGGTATAACATCAAGAAATAGCCTATAACGAAAGGTAGTCTACTATTAAATTCTTTTAGTTAGCTTCCTGTACGAAGGAGTTTGCTTATAAAACTTGGCCAATCTTTTCATAGTAAACCATTAACTTGTATGACCAAATTTTCGTATGAAAAAATTGGTCAATGGTCATTTATTTACTTATAGTCTAGGCCGGTCTTCACTGTTATAATCGGTATGATCAAAGTTGAGATTACGCACTCAAAGATATCATATTCAAAGAGAAGAGCTGTCCTGTCACAATCTAATAAATTATAAAGGCTGACTATTACAAAAATATAAACGGATAAGGGTCAAATGTACCCCTCTACTATGAGAAAATGATAAAATTTACCCTCATTTATATTTTCTGTCTAAAAATATCCTTATTGTTATACAATTAGGTCAAATATACCCTTCGTCCGTTAAGGTTACCCAAGATGAATGTCCAATCCAACGTGGCATACCACTTCTTACGCCTCTCTTTTACTTCTTCTTCCACCACTAGCAACTCCTACTCCTCCACAACTAGTGTCACCATCAACATCACCATGCTCACCATAATTTTTATACCGTCTTCATCTTCACTTACCCATAATAAAATCTAATGGCTATAAAAGAATGCTGAAAAAAGTAAGAGAATATTAAAACAATAACAGAGTGAAAAGGAAGAAGATTGAGTTGATGATAAGTAAAGAACTCTTTTTCTTTAACGCTCTTCAAGATAATGACCCATTTGTACTCTATGAAAATGATTCGCCAAATGCCTGGACTTGAAAGCCTCTATTTAATAATGGACATGCATCTTCTTGTTTTTAATAAAAATGGAAATTGAATTAAAACCCATACTGTTTTTCAGTGATGTCTTATTTTTTATTTCACTTGATAGTTGGCTATGCAGCTATAAGTTCTTGTTAATTTTGTTTTTCTCTTTTACATTATCTTTCTTTGACGATGAGTATGCTTTAATAAGGTAGTCACTTTCAGCTGAAATATTTTATGTTTTTTTTTGTTCTGCTTGTTATTATGTACCTTGTAACCAATCTCTGTAAAATTACTGCCAGAAATACAAGTTTGGAAGTAATCCACATTAGTTTACAGATCTAAAATCAAGATGTTTACGCTCTAATAGTTAAAGACTTGATGCTCTAAAACCAAGACGTTTGCTCCTCAGTTATAGAGATTTTGAGTACACCATCAGAAGTCGATCCACATTAATTTAAAGATCTTTCATCTGGCGGAGATAATGAAAATGATGGTGTAGTTGTCATTGTGGTGTTAATGGTAGCAGTGGTGGTCGAGGGGTAGGGGTTTCTAGTGGTGGAAGAAGAAGTAAAAGAGAGGTGTAAGATGACTTTAGGGCATTAAGGTGCCATGCCACGTGGGCAAAATGTCAGTGCCACATGGGATTGGGCATCCACCTTGGACACTTAACGGACGAGAGGTATATCTATTATATTATATTAAAAGGAGAGTAGTGAAACATGTGGTTAAGCCAAGTGGCAAGCTAAAAAGAAGCCACTTGGCAATTTTAAGACACCATTAAGAATTTGAATTGTAAATGGAAACATAATTAATCAAAGTAGTTTAATAAATCTTATACTCAATCCAAATAAATCTTAGACAAATCTAATCTATATATCTACATTTCAATTAATATTTATATGTATATTTGTAGCTATATCTATATTTATATTTGTATTGATCCTGTCATGACCCGAAATCTCACCTTCAGGCCGTGATGACGTCTAACGTTGAACCCGTTAGACAAGCCAACGTTTTAAATGAATTGACATAATAACAATTAAAAACAATAAACGCCAACTAAATAATCATGATAAAAATACGGAGGTTAATAGATTCTAAACTAAAATAGCCAATCTTGTAGAAATCCCTTTTAAGTACAAGACCCAGAAATGGAGTCACAACCTCACGAACGAGACTAAGATTTGGCTAAAAACAACTGTTTGAAATAAAGTGGTACATCTGTCTGGAAATACAAAAAATGACAGAAAGAAGGGATAGAAGGTGACGTCAGGGCCCACGAACGTCTGCGGGTCTACATCGCCTGCATGGACTGAAGGATACTCCCTCTAACGGTGTCCACTGGGTCCGGCTGCGTAATATGCACAACATAAAGAAGTGCAGGTGTAACATTAGTACAACCGACCCCATGTACTGAGTAAGTGCCGAGCCTAACCTCGGCGAAGTAGTGACGAGGCTAGAACACGACCGCAATTAATACCTGTGCAATTCATTAATATAACAAGAAATAAACAGGAAATACAGTTACGGGGTAGAACATGTTGGGGAAAAAGGGGAAACAATTAATAACACAGTAGAATTAAGTAATAACTGAAATGTAGGAGTAAAACATGAATTAACATATCGAAACAAGTAAATAAGCAGCAAAAGGAACGACATGTCCCCTCGTGCATAGCCTCACTATAACTCGGCACGGAATGTCCCCTCGTGCATAAATAATAAATTCACTCGGCACGGAATGTCCCCTCGTGCATCACCTCACAGTCACTCGGCACAGAATGTCCCCTCGTGCACAAATAATAATAATCACTCAGCACAGAATGTCCCCTCGTGCATAAATAATAATAATCACTCAGCACGGAATGTCCCCTCGTGCATAAATAATAATAATCACTCAGCACAGAATGTCCCCTCGTGCATAAATAATAATAATCACTCAGCACAGAATGTCCCCTCGTGCATAAATAATAATAATCACTAAGCACGGAATTTTCCCTCGTGCATAAGCTCACATAAACAACAATTCAATATGAAGGTTCAACAATAAGAAGTTCTAAATGTACAGAAATAACCAGCAAAATTCTATCGTCCCGCCAAGAGACTCGGCTATAACCAATCTCACTCAGAGGTATAATTTCAACAATAATAATCCTCAACTGAACAATTAATCAATAACTTCCCAAGTCATGAAACAACCTCAACGTATCACTTCTAAATAACCAATTACTCATAACACAGAGAATATCAAGAACACGGTATAAATCATCACATTTGACTCACGGGCATGCTTGACCACAACACATAGGTACTCGTCACTTTACCTATACACTGGACATGGAATACACGTAACAATTTAGACTCTATACCTATTCCCTCAAGCTAAGGTTAGGCAAAACACTTACCTCGGCTCCGAAAATGCAAGTCAAGCCTCAATCACCGCCTTTCCTCTCGAATCCAACTCCGAAACGAAAGTATCTAGACATAATCGACTCAATAATGTCAATAATGACTCAATAATTCAATTCCAAAGCCTAATTATACATTTCCCATCATTCTTCCAAAAATACCAAAACTCGACCCTGGGCCTGCTTTGTCCAAACACGATGTTCGGACTAAAACCCGATCACCCATTCCCCCACGAGCCAGAATATACAATTTATTTTGAAATCCGACCCCAAAACGAGGTTGAATTCCTAAAAATTCTAAAAGCCCTAACTCTACCCAAAACACCCAATTTCAACCTTTGAAAACCCTAGGATTCTTGATGATAATTGATGAAAAACGTTATAAAGTTGAAGTAAATCAATTAGTGAACACTTACCTACGATTTGGGAAGAAAATCTCTTGCAAAATCGCCCTAAGCCTTCTATTTTTTGAGAAAACGTTTGAAGAAGAACGTCTGAAATTGTTTTTAAAAGAGCTTCACTGCTCGACTCTCGCACCTGCGGTGCTTTGGTCGCACCTGCGATATCGCAGGTGCGGAAAAGGGATCGCACTTGCGTAAAATGGCCAGGCCCACCGGGGGCCGCACCTGCGGAATCTTACCCGCTCCTGCGAAAGATAGTCCGTATCTGCGAGAGGGACCGCACCTGCGGACAAAACGTGGCGTCTGCGGTCTCGCACCTGCGGCCCTAGGCTCGCAGGTGAGAGCACACCAGAACTGGTGCACTAGCAGTGTTTCCTTGAGTCCAAACACTCCGAACACCAACCCGAAACACCCCGGAGCCCTTAGGGCTCAAAACCAAATACACACACACCCTCATAAGCATCCTACAGACTTGTTCGACTAATTAGACCACCAAAATAACATCAAAAACTATGAATTAACCTCCAAAATCTATAGAATTTTCTCAAACTTCATAAACTTCTAAATTTCCCATTTTTGATCCGAAACACGTCAAACCAAGTCCGTTTCTTACCAAATTTTACAGACAACTCATAATAACCATATTAAACCTGTTCTGGGCTCCGGATCCATAATACGGGCCCGGTAACGCAGTTTTCACATCAAAGTTCATTTTCAAAAGCCTTTATTATTTTCAGAAAACAATTTTCTTTAAAGATACATTTCTCGGACTTGGGACCTCGGAATTCGATTCCGGGCATACGCCCAAGTCCCATATTTTCCTACGGACCCTCCGGGACCGTCAAATCGCGGGTCCGGGTTTGTTTACCAAAAATATTGACCAAAGTCAACTTTATTCAATTAATTATCATAAATTCAACTTTTTATCAAATTTCCACATAAAGGCTTCTCGGCTACGCGCCTGGGCTGCGCACGCATATCGAGGTAAGATTAACGAAGGCCCTAGGGGCCTCGAAACACAATTTTAATTAAAGCTACACATGATGACCTTTTGGGTCATCACAATCTCCATCTCTAAAACAAACGTTCGTTCTCGAACGGACATAGAAAGGTATCTGAATCGGGGAAAAGATGGGGATATCAGCTCCGCATATCGGACTCGGACTCCCAGGTAGCTGCCTCAACAGGCTGACCTCTCCACTGAACACGAACCGAAGGATAACTCTTCGATCTCAACTGACGAACCTGCTGAGCTAATATGGCTACCGGCTCCTCCTCATAAGTCAAATCCTTGTCCAACTGGACACCGCTGAAGTCAAGTACATGAGATGGATCCGCAATATACCTCCGGAGCATAGACATATGAAACACCGGGTGCATGACTGATAAATTCGGATGCAAGGCAAGTCTGTAGGCCACCTCTCCCACCTTATCCAAAATATCAAATGGACCAATGTACCTAGGGCTCAACTTGCCCTTCTTTCCGAACCTCATCACGCCCCTCATGGGCGACACCCGAAGAAATACCCGGTCTTCTATCATAAATGCCAAATCTCAAACTCTACGATCCACATAACTCTTTTTCCTGGACTGAGCTGTACGAAGTCTATCCTAAATTATCTTCACCTTGTCCAAGGCATCCTAGACTAACTTAGAACCCAATAATCTAGCCTCTCCTGGCTCAAACCATCCGACTGGGGACCGACAACGCCTACCATACAACGCCTCATACAGAGCCATCTGAATGCTCGACTGATAGCTGTTGTTGTAGGCAAACTCAGCTAAAGGCAAGAACTGGTCCCATGAACCACCAAAGTCAATGACACAAGCTCGCAACATATCCTCCAAAATTTGAATAGTACGCTCGGACTGCCCGTCCGTTTGATGATGAAATACTGTGCTCAACTCAATCTGGGTGCCCAACTCTCGCTGAAATACCCTCCAGAAATGGGAGGTAAATTGAGTACCTCGGTCTGATATAATGGATACGGGCACCCCATGCAATCTAACAATGTCCTTCATATAGATCCTTGCCAACTTCTCTGCTTAATACGAAACTGATACCAGAATGAAGTGTGTCGACTTGGTCAGCCTATCCACAATAGCCCACACTGCATCAAACATCCTCAAAGTCCGTGGGAGTCCCACTACAAAATCCATGGTGATACGCTCCCACTTCCACTCAGGAAGCTGAATCTGCTGCATCAAACCACCGGGTCTCTGGTGCTCGTACTTAACCTGCTGACAGTTCAGGCACCGAGCTACATAAGCTACAATATCCTTCTTCATCCTCCGCCACCAATAATGCTACCGCAAGTCCTGCTACATCTTTGTGGCGCCCGAATGAATAGAATACCGGGAACTATGGGCCTCCTGCAATATCAACTCACAAATGCCATCAACATCAGGTACACAAATACGCCCCTGCATCCTCAAAACTCCCTCATCATCAATCATAACCTGCTTGGCACCTCCGTGCCGAAATGTATCTCTAAGAACACATAAATGACGATCATCATACTGCCTAGCCCGAATACGGTCATACAATGAAGAACGGGCCACAGTATGGGCCAAAACACCGGCAGTCTCAGATACCTCCAATCTCAAAAATTGGTTGGCCAAAGCCTGAACATCCAACGCAAGAGGTCGCTCTCCGACTGATAAATAAGCAAGACTACCCATACTAGCTGACTTCCGGCTCAAAGCATCGGCCACCACATTGGCCTTCCCCGGATGATAAAGAATGGTAATATCATAGTCCTTCAACAACTCTAACCACCTCCTCTGCCTCATGTTCAACTCTTTTTGCTTGAATAGATACTGTAAACTCTTGTGATCCGTGAACATCTCACATGGCACACCATACAAGTAATGCCTCCAAATCTTCAAGGCATGAACAATCGCTGCTAACTCCAAATCATGAACTGGATAATTCTTCTCATGAACCTTCAACTGACGAGAAGCATAGGCTATGACCTTGCCATCCTGCATAAACACTGCACCAAATCCAACCCGTGAAGCATCACAATACACGATATAGGGTTCTGAACCACTGGGCAAAACTAACACCGGTGCCGTGGTCAAGGCTGTCTTGAGCTTCTGAAAGCTCGCCTCACACTCATCAGACCACCTGAACTAGGCACACTTTTGGGTCAACCTGGTCATCGGGTCTGCTATAGATGAAAAGCCCTCCACAAATCGGCGATAATAACCTGCTAAGCCCAAGAAGCTCCGAATCTCTGTAGCTGAAGTGGGTCTATGCCAATCTATGACTGCTGAAATTTTCTTGGGATCCACCTGAATACCCTCTGCCGACACAACATGGCCCAGAAATGCCACTGAACTCAACCATAACTCACATTTAGAAAATTTGGCATACAACTGCCTATCTCTCAGAGTCTGGAGGACGACTCGAAGGTGCTTCTCATGCTCCTATCGGCTGCGGGAGTAAATCAAGATATCATCAATAAACACAATCACAAATGAGTCCAAATATGGCCTGAACACACAATTCATAAACTCCATGAAAGCAGCGGGGGCATTTGTCAACCCAAATGACATCACCAAGAACTCATAATGCCCATAGCGAGTGCGAAAGGCCGTCTTAGGGACATCAGACGTCCTAATCCTTAGCTGATGGTAACCTGATCTCAAGTCTATCTTGGAAAACACTGTAGCACCCTGAAGCTGGTCAAATAGATCATCAATCCTCGACAAAGGATACTTATTCTTAATAGTAACCTTATTTAGCTGCCGGTAGTCAATACACATCCTCATCGAACCATATTTCTTATTAACAAACAACACTGGATCACCCCAAGGAGAAACACTAATCCTAGTGAAGCCTTTCTCCAACAAATCCTGCAACTGCTCCTTTAATTCCTTCAACTTTGGCGGGGCCATACGATACGGCGGAATAGAAATGGGCTGAGTGCCCTGAGCCACCTCAATACAAAAGTCAATATCCCTGTCGAGTGGCATACCCGGCAAGTCAACGGGGAATACCTCTGGAAACTCACGAACCACGGGCACAGACTCCATAGAAGGAACCTCAGCACTAGAATCATGAACATAGGACAAATAGGCCAAACAACCCTTCTCGACCATACGCCGAGCCTTCATATAAGAAATAACTCTACCAGAAGAATGGCTAAGAGTCCCTCTCCACTCCAAGCGAGGTACTCCTGGTAAGGCTAAGATCACTGTCTTGGCATGACAGTCCAGAATAGCATGATAGGGAGATAGCTAATCCATCCCCAATATAACATCAAAGTCAACCATATCCAGAAGCAAAAGATCAACCTGAGTCTCCATCCCACCAATAACTACTATGTAAGCATGGTAGACTCGATCTACCACTATAGAATCACCCACCGGGGTAGACACATATACGGGAACACTCAGGGAATCACGGGGCATGCTCAAATAAGGGGAAAAGTATGAAGACACATAAGAGAAAGTAGAACCCGGATCGAATAACACCGAAGCATCTCGGCTGCAAACTGAAACCGTACCTGTGATAACTACGTCTGAGGCCTCAGCCTCAGGCCTAGCCGGAATAGCATAGCATCGGGGCGGAGCCCTTCCAACCTGAACATCTCTAGGTCGAACTCCTACGGCCTGACCTCTACCTCTCGTGGCCTGTCCTCCACCTCTATGAGTCTGACATTCACCTATGGCACCACGACCACCACCCCTAGCTGGCTGAGGGGGTGGGGGTGCACCTGATGCGGGAACCATGGCATGGGAACCCTGGTACTGGGAACCACCAAAACCTCGAGGGAAAAACCTGGAAATATGCCCCATACCACCGCAAGTGAAGCAAGACCTCAGTTGCTGAGGATACTGAGCCTGGAACTGTCCCTGACGACCAGAATGACCACCCTGAAAGCTCTGAATCGGCGGTGCACTGATGGGAGCTGATGGTGCACCGCGGGATACCTGGAGTGCTGACTGAAAAGGCTTAGGGGGATGACCTTTGCCAAAGGAATCTCTGCCTCCAGATGAGGCACCACTGAATCATCCGAAATGACGAGGTCTCTTGTCAGACCCCTGACCACTACCCTACGATAATACCATCTCAATGCGCTTGGCAACATCAGCTGCATCCTTAAAGGAGATATCAATACCCGTCTCCCTGGCCATCTGATGTCTGATAGGCTGGGCCAAACCCTCAATAAACCTCCTCACTATCTCTCGATCCGTGGGGAGTATCATAATAGCATGCCTGGCTAGAGTAATGAACCTGGTCTCGTACTAAGTGACAGACATGGAGCCCTGCTGGAGACGCTCAAACTTCCTCCAAAGATCCTCTCTCTGAGTAACTGGAAGAAACTTCCCCAAGAACAACTCGGAGAACTGAGCCCAAGTCAGAGGTGCAGAGCCAGCTGGTCTGGTCAAGCAGAAATCTCTCCACCAAGTCTCGGCGATGCCAGAAAGATGAAATGTAGCAAAGTCAACTCCATTGGACTCCACTATGCCCATGTTCCGGAGAACCTCATAACAACTGTCCAAATAATCCCGGGGATCCTCTGATGGGGCACCAATGAAAGTAGTAGGGAATAACTTGGTGAATCTATCCAATCTCCATAGAGCATCTGCTGACATAGCTGCTCCCTCAACTGCCGGTGCCACAATACCCGTCTGAGCTACTCCGGCTGTCTGAGGTGCCGGAGTCTGAAACTGAGGATCTAACTGCTCTGGTGTATGAGTAGCAGGAGTCTGGGTCCCTCCCCCAGCCCGAGAGACGGCTGGTGCAGTAGGAAGAAGACCGGCCTGAGCCAGACTCTCCATGAGTCCCACAAAGCGGACTAGAGCGTCCTGAAGCACCGGGGTAACAATGAACCCCTCTGGGACCTGAGCTGGTCCAACTGGGACTGTCTGAGCGGGGATCTCCTCGGTGAACTCAACCTGAGGATCCTCCACTGGGGCTGCTGCTCGGGGCTGAGCCTGCCCCGGCCTCTAGCACGGTCTCGGCCTCGGCCCCTCGTAGGAGCTGCAACAGGATTATCGGGCTGCCAACCGGAACCTGGGGAAGCACGCGTCCTCGCCATCTGCGAGAGAATAGAACAGAAATTCAATTAGCATTTTGAATTCAAGTCGCACGACAGAGAAGAAAAGATATGAAGTCATTCCTAACTTTGTAGCCTCTAGGGGATAAGTACAGACATCTCCGTACTGATCCCTCAGACTCTACCAAGTTTGTCCGTGAGTTGTGAGACCTAAGCAACCTAGAGCTCTGATACCAACTTGTCAAGACCCGAAATCCCATCTTCAGGCCGTGATGGCGTCTAACGTTGAACCCGCTAGACAAGCCAACATTATAAATGAATTGAATAATAACAATTAAAAATAATAAACGCTAACTAAATAATCATGATAAAAATACGGAGGTTAATAGATTCTAAACTAAAATAGCCAATCTCATAGAAATCCCGTCAAGTACAAGACCCAGAAATGGAGTCACAATCTCACGAACCAGACTAAGATTTGGTTAAAAAAAACTATTTGAAATAAAGTGGTACATCTATCTGGAAATACAAAAAATGACAGAAAGAAGGGATAGAAGGTGACGTCAGGGCCCACGAACGTCTGCGGGTCTACCTCGATGTCGCCTGCGTGGACTGAAGGATACTCCCTCTAACGGTGTCCACTGGGTCCGGCTGCGTAATCTGCACAACATAAAGAAGTGCAGGTGTAGCATCAGTACAACCGACCCCATGTACTAAGTAAGTGCCGAGCCTAACCTCGGCGAAGTAGTGACGAGGCTAGGACACGACCGCAACTAATACATGTGCAATTCATTAATATAACAGGAAATACAGTTACGGGGTAGAACATGTTGGGGAGAAAAGGGCAACAATTACTAACACAGTAGAATTAAGCAATAACTGAAATGTAGGAGTAAAACAGGAATTAACATCTCGAAACAAGTAAATAAGCAGCAAAAGGCACGACATGTCCCCTCGTGCATAGCCTCACCAGCACTCGGCACAGAATATCCCCTCGTGCATAAATAATAAAGTCACTCGGCACGGAATGTCCCCTCGTGCATCACCTCACAGTCACTCGGCATAGAATGTCCCCTCGTGCATAAATAATAATAATCACTCAGCACGGAATGTCCCCTCGTGCATAAATAATAATAATCACTCAGCACGAAATGTCCCCTCGTGCATAAATAATAATTATCACTAAGCACGGAATTTCCCCTCGTGCATAAGCTCACATAAACAACAATTCAATATGAAGGTTCAACAATAAGAAGTTCTAAATGTACAGAAATAACCAGCAAAATTCTATCGTCCCGCCAAGGGACTCGGCTATAACCAATCTCACTCAGAGGTATAATTTCAACAATAATAATCCTCACCTGAACAATTAATAAATAACTTCCCAAGTCATGAAACAACCTCAACGTATCACTTCTAAATAACCAATTACTCATAACACAGAGAATATCAAGAACACGATATAAATCATCACATTTGACTCACGGACATGCTTGACAACAACATATAGGTACTCGTCACCTTACCTATACGTTGGACATGGAATACACGTAGCAATTTAGACTCTATACCTATTCCCTCAAGCTAAGGTTAGGCAAAACACTTACCTCGGCTCCAAAAATACAAGTCAAGCCTCAATCACTGCCTTTCCTCTCGAATCCAACTCCGAAACGATAGTATCTAGACATAGTCGACTCAATAATGTCAATAATGACTCAATAATTCAATTCCAAAGCCTAATAATACATTTTCCATCATTCTTCCAAAAATACCAAAACTCGACCCCGGGCCCGCTTGGTCCAAACACGAGGTTCGGACCAAAACCCGATCACCTATTCCCCCACGATCCTGAATATACAATTTATTTTGAAATCCGACCCCAAAACGAGGTTGAATTCCTAAATATTCTAAAAGCCCTAACTGTACCCAAAACCCCCAATTTCTACCTTTGAAAACCCTAGGATTCATGATGATAATTGATGAAAAATGTTAGAAATTTGAAGGAAATCAATTAGTGAACACTTACCTACGATTTGGGAAGAAAATCTCTTGAAATATCGCCCTAAGCCTTTTATTTTTTGAGGAAAAGTTTGAAGAGGAACGTCTGAAATTGTTTTTAAAAGAGCTTCACTGCTCGAATCTCGCACCTGCGGTGCTTTGGTCGCACCTGCGATCTCGCAGGTGCGGAAAATGGATCTCACCTGCGGAAAATGGCCAGGCCCACCGGGGGCCGCACCTTCGGAATCTTATCCGCTCCTGCGGAAGATAGTCCGCATCTGCGAGAGGGACCGCACTGCGGACAAACGTCGCGCCTGCGGTCTCGCACCTACGGCCCTAGGCTCGCAGGTGCGAGCACACCAGAACTGGTGCATCAGCAGTGTTTCCTTGAGTCCAAACACTCCGAACACCTACCCGAAACACCCTCGAGCCCTCGGGGCTCAAAACCAAATACACACACACCCTCATAAGCATCCTACAGACTTGTTCGAGTAATTACACCACCAAAATAACATCAAAAACTATGAATTAACCTCCAAAATCTATAGAATTTTCTCAAACTTCATAAACTTCTAAATTTCCCATTTTTGATCCGAAACACGTCAAACCAAGTCCGTTTCTTACCAAATTTTACAGACAACTCATAATAACCATATTAAACGTGTTCCGGGCTCCGGAACCATAATACGGGCCCGGTAACGCAGTTTTCACGTCAAAGTTCATTTTCAAAAGCATTTGTTATTTTCAGAAAATAATTTTCTTTAAAAATTCATTTCTCGGACTTGGGACCTCGGAATTCGATTCCGGGCATACGCCCAAGTCCCATATTTTCCTACAGACCCTCCGGGACCATCAAATCGCGGGTCCGGGTCCGTTTACCAAAAATGTTGACCAAAGTCAATTTTATTCAATTAATTATCATAAATTTAACTTTTTATCAAATTTCCACATAAAGGCTTCCCGGCTACACGCTGGGCTGCACACACACATCGAGGTGAGATTAACGGAGGTCCTCGGGGCCTCGAAAAATAATGGGTCATCACAGATCCACCCATAGATTCTTTTTTCTATATTAACTAGAAATATGGAGGTAAAAAATTAACAAAAAATTATAATAGAAAAAAATAAAAATATATGTGTATTGAGATAACTTTGTGACTATTTATATTTTGGAGTAAGTTAAAATAAAATTATAATTTACTTAAATATTAAAGATATATTAAGTTTAAAAATTAAATAAATTCAAGCGGCAAAATTAGATTTTACACAAAGTATATAAATTGTTTAAGGTAAGAAAAAACTTAAATAATTAGAAAAAATATTTTAATAACAAGAATAATAATGTCATATTAATATTGATAAATCAGACAAACGAATATTTTACACATAAATATTGCTACAACATTCATATATAATGGGTTCAAACAATTAGGAAAATATGTTTTTGTCATTAATATTTGAATTGAGTGCAGTTAGTTTAAGTTTGAAAGCATAACATAATTTTTAAAATGCAATCAAATTTAAAAAATACAATAATAAAAATATTTGAATTTGAGAAAGTTTTTTAAATTTTTATCTATATTATATTAGAATGAGTGTGGTAGAAATAGATATTAAATTCAAACAAGATAATAAAAATCCACGTGACAATGTAATAATATTAGGTATTGAATAATATAATATAAAAAATAAACAATAAATAGAGAAAAAAACTTTAGATTTTTTTTTCAAAAAAAAGAAGGTAAAGCTTATTTAAATTTGAGATGAGAAAGTTTTTATATTATGATAAGAAAATTCATAATATGAATAGGTCCACGTAACTCAAGTCTTATAGATAAATCAAAAACTAAAAATATTGAATAATAGAAATAAATTAGAGATAATGTGTGGATATTGATAAATCATAAATTTTAAAAATTAACTAAATTAAATATACAAACTTAAAATTAGAAAGGGAATGGATAATTAAATTTGAAATTAGAAAGCTATTAAAATTAAATATACAATACTTAAACAATTAGCAAAATTATGTTAAATTTTTAAAAATTTACTATTAGAAATGAAAGGGAAAGGCTAATTGAATTTGAAATTAAAAAGTTGTTACAACTATGATTAGAATGATCAAACTATAGATACTATCACGAAATTGAAGTCTTATTTATGAAAAAATAACTAAATTACAAAATAAATTTCAAATATAGGTAATTATACTAATAAAAATTAAAAATCAAATTTGTATTAAAGCTAAAAAGAAAGAAAATTTACATAAGAAATTAGCCGATAGTGAAAATAGTACTACAACATTCAGATATAATGTGTTCAAACAACTAAGAAAATATTGTTCTATTATCAACATCTGAATTGAGTGCAGTTAGTATAAGTTTGAAAGCATAGCATAATTTTTTGAAACTGCGTTCCAATTTAGAAAATAGAATGATAAGAATTATTTGAATTTGAGATGAGATTTTTTTTATTTCATAATTTTTTTATTTTGGAAAATATTACGGAAAGAAATAAAATGACAGTAACATATTACTACATACATATAATATGTTCAAACAATTAAAAAATTAATTTTCTAATACTAAATACCATTTTAAGAATATATATAACTTTCTAATATAGGTAATTTTATTAATGAAAATTAAAAATTAAATTTATTTCTTAAAGCTAAAAATAGAAGAAATTTAACTTCATCGAAATCAAAAATAATTATAAGAGAACTCAATACATTTGGAACCATCAAATAACTTATGATTTAATATTTTAGCCTACATTAACTTTACAATTTAAATAAAATATGATATTATTTTGGTTATAGGTAAAATATTATTGTAAAAACTAATTAAATTTATAGTAGGGAAGAGAATGTATAAAAATATAGATAGTGTGGGGATACTTATACATTAAATTAATTTAAAAATAAATAACTTTAAAAATTAAATTAAATAAAATAATATTACAATAAATTTAGTTGATTAAAAATTCCTAATGAGAGGATACAAGCATAAAAATATACCAAGTTTAAAAAATAAAGCATTTCTATTTATTAAAGACTTTTAAAAGAATAATAAGCAAGACATTAATTTAATTATTAATCCAATAAAATATTATATGATAGTGCAATAATATTAAATAATACAATAATTATAAGAAAAAACAGAAGAAAAAATAATTTGTGTACAAATAATGTGATGAATAAGACATATTTAATTTTTAGATAAAAACAAAGTGATAGTAAGAAGTTTGTTAAAATAATATGATTTATTGTGCTCAAACAAGACAGATCACAACATGATATGCTTAGTATTCTTTATTATTGACAGCGAAATGAAATGCAAGACTAAAATCAAGGGGTTAGGTTGCTACAAATATATTTTAAAAAAAAAGGTTATGCATTACGAGATTTGAACAATAATTTCATATCTACTTCATAATTAATAGCTAATGTTATATAATTTTTATCTGAGAGGTTTATATTTTAAGGTTATTTGCACATGATTCAAACAACCTACATCATAATTTAACATGATTTGTGTCCGTGCATCGCGCGGGTACTAATACTAGTTTGACTTAATTGTATAACAACAAAAGGTTTTTAAGACGGAAAGTATAACAGAGGGTAAACTTGATCCTTTCTTATGGGAGAGGAGTATATTTGACCCTTATATAGAGAAATGGATATGATATGATCTTTTAGAAAGATTTAAAGGAAAATGAAACCTTTTCTCTTTAATAAAACAAACAAATTAACAAAGGGGTTAGGTAATTTAGGTGATTCTTTGCAGAAACATTAGGTTATTTTATTCTTTTCGTATATGTTTATTAGGAAGGTGAGATTGGTTCAAACTTCAAAGATTAATTAGAGAGGACAAGTTGGAAAATTCCCTAATTTAGTTTGTAATATCTTGTTTCTCATGCTTAATTAAATGGGATTTTTGAATCTTATCTCTCTTTTTTTTCTTTCTATTATTACATTGGAGATTTATATAAAAGGAAAAAACAACAGTAAGGAGGAAAACTTAGTTAAGGATTGTGTAGAATATTCAATTTACACCTTTTTTGAAGTCGATTTATATTTCTATTACGATAAATTAGGAAAAAAGAAAGAGGATTATGTGATTCTACAGAAAAGAAATTCAACGGAAATATAATTAAAATACGGTTTGAGCAGTTTCTTTTTTTCTTCTTCCTGATTTTCTTTCTTCTTAAGCTTATAGTTTATAATTCTGAGAGACTTTGCTCTATAGTTAATGGCTGAAAAAATCAAAAACTTACAAATTATTTCGAGATATTGTTCCCTAGTTAAATAAAGGGAATCTGATCTTATGGTTGTATTGGTAAAAAGAGTTTCACACGTATGATGATCCTTGATGACTCAGCCGACTGCGTGGACCAAGGAAAACATGACAGCTGGATATGATTCTATAAAGAGGTACGAAACAAAGAGGCACGCATCAATAAACCTACGGGGTAATCATCTACGGGAAACTCAACTTGATTGAGACAAGAAAGAGATACGGTCAGAATGAATTCGGACAGAGCTACAGGCAGATTCAGAGATCCCCAATTAATAACTCACACGTTACACAACCTTCACACAACATTTACGGTTACTCTTTGTAATGTCCCATTAATGTAATAATTAGTCATTAATGAGCGATCATTGTAAGAGGAAGACGTTATATTAAGAAATTCCCTATATAAGGGAAGAAAATATAACTTGTAAAGGGATCTGAACCACGAATACAATACATTTTACTTTTCTGCGTATCATATCATTGTCCATTTACTTATTCCTTTTTTACTTATCATTATTTCGTTGATTATCAGAAACCCGAGTTTATCCTAAAAATAGCTTTAGTCAAATGATCTAATTCTTTGGTTAAACAAATTGGTTCTGTTATCGGGAAACTGATAATCTTTGTTTGCTTTTCAAGCGATATCCTCTGAACTATGTCGAACTCCAACGTCAACAACCGGCAAAGGAATGGAACCCCAGTTCCGTCACTTGCAGGAACCCCACGTGGATCAAGGGAACAATCCCCAGATAGATCCAATAACAACGATAATAATAATGATCAGACGGTAGAACAAGATCAGGTTAGGCAAATGATTGCAGAGTATGTGAGCCAAGATTTGCAAGAATTTGCAAGGGGATTACCAGCGGCATCACCTGCATCACTGGAACCACCTCCTAATAACACTATCACCATGGAAAACCCTCAGTTTGGGTTGGCAAACATGGCACTCCTAATGAATCTCTCGAAACGAGACCAGGTATGACTAATAACTCTGAATTACAAAATTTACTACTAACCTTGCAGAAACAGGTGAAAGAAAAAAATGATCGAATCGAGCAAATTCCTGAAGCACCACTTGTTATCAAAGACATTGATGTTGATATATATTCTCAACAACCTTGGAAATCAATTGCAACACCCTTGCCTATACCCAAGAAGTTCAAAATGCCTGACGTTCCTAAATATGACGGAACAACTGACCCACGCGACCACGTGACTGCTTTTACCACAGGAGTGAAAGGCAACGACTTAACAAAACAAGAGATTGAATTAGTCCTTGTCAAAAAATTTGGAGAAACACTTACCAAGGGAGCCCTAACCTGGTATTCTCTTCTCCTTGAAAATTCTATTGATTCTTTTGCTGAGCTTGCAGATTCTTTCAAAAAAGCACACTCCGGTGCGCAAAAAGTCGAGAAAAGAATGGAGGACATATTTAAAATAAAGCAAGGAGACACGGAACTACTCCGTGAATTTGTAGATATGTTCCAGCGCAAAAGAATGCAACTACCAAGGGTGCCAGATAATTGGGCATCCATGGCATTTGCGAGCAATCTAAATGACAAAAGTTCAGACGCCACGAAAAGACTCAAGGAAAGCTTGAGAGAATTCCCAGCTACAACATGGAATGATGTTTATAACGAGTACAATACCAAACTCTGAATAGAAGAAGATATTATTGCTCGTTCGAGAGATGAAGATCATACCAGATCCAGACGTTCTGAAACAGACAGGAGATCAGGTAAAAACAGGTATGATCCTTACATGAGACCCTCGGGACGTAAAAATCGTCCCAGGTTCGAAAACCCTAGGTCATAATATAGACCATCGAACAGGGATGCAAGATCATCCTCATCTAGATTTAGAAAGGATCGAGATGAACGACACAGAGGTAATGCCCAAATTGGGGATCACACCTTGAATGTAAGTACCCCTTAAATAGTTTCAATATTAAGAAATATGGGTGATAAGGTTCGTTAGCCCAAAGAAATGCGGTCAAACCCAAATAAAAGGAATCCAGATTTCTGGTGTGAATTCCATAATGATCATGGACATAGGACTGCACGTTGCTGATTTTTACAAGGTGAAATAGAGCAATTATTGAAACAGGGCTACTTAACATAATTGTTTAGTGATAAAGGTAAGAAAACATATACGAAGAATAGGCAGGATCCGCCGAAGCCCCCATCTCCAAAAAGAACAGTCAACGTGATACACGGAGGAGAAGAAGTAAACGGAGTGGTTTGCAAAATAGCCACGAAATTCACAATTACGCACGGGAAGCAGGTTCGAGAAAATCTAGACGCAGATAATATAACCTTTGATGATGAAGATTTCGGCGGACTAATGCTCCCTCACAACGATGCTCTGGTAATATCCTTACTCATTCATGACACTAATGTTAAAAGGGTGTTGATTGATCCAGGTAGTTTAGTCAATATCATTTTGCTGAGAGTCGTGGAAGAAATGCTCTTGGGAATCCAGGTGATCCCAAAGGCACGAGCCATATCAGGGTTTGATAACTCCACAATGATAACCAAAGGAGAAATCGAACTTAGCACTTATGCCGAGGGAGTAATTAAAAACACCAAATTCAAAGTCATTGATACTGACATGGCTTATAACGTGATTGTGGGAAGACCATGGATCCACGACATGAAAACAGTGCTATCTACCTTACATCAGGTAATAAAATTCCCTTCTGAATGGGGGATTCAACAGATTAGAGGTGATCAGCAAACCACGAGAAATATAAATTCTGTGGTGCACTACAATAAAAAAGTGGAAACAGATGAATCAAAGGGTAAAGAAATCTCCCACACAGAAGTTGGCAACCAAATAGGTATGGAAACAACTTTTTCAAACAGGTGAGGAAGAAGCTACTGTTCAAATAGGAACGGAAGGAAATAGTCACGAGAAGCTAAAACAAGTCAATACGGAGGATGAATCAAATAATACGGACTTAGATTCCAGACCGGACGTCATTCAAGAACCGGAGGAAGATGATCACATCAAAACAACCACGGAAGAGCTCGAAGCTGTTTCACTATTTTAACAAAGGCTCGAGCAGAAAGTGCACATAGGCACGAGACTAAGCCCCAATCGAAGAGGTAAGTTAATTGATTATTTAAAGGCTAACGCAGACTGTTTTGCGTGGTCCCATTCAGATATGACAGGTATCCCACCAGAAGTGATGACTCATAAACTAAATGAAGATCCATCCTTCGTACCTGTTAAGCAGAACAAAACAAAGCAAGGACCCTTCAAGAACCAAGTGATTAACGAAGAGGTACAGAAACTCTTGAAAATTGGTTCGACACGTGAGGTAACGTACCCTAACTGGCTAGCTAACACTGTGGTAGTACCTAAAAATAATGGTAAATGGAGAGTATGTGTAGATTATACTGACTTAAATAAAGCATGCCCCAAAGATTCATTCCCACTACCGCACATAGATCAAATGATTGATGCCACCACAGGTCATGAATTGTTAAGATTTCTAGATATGTATTCTGGTTATAATTAGATCAAAATGGATCCCTCAAACGAGGAAAAAAACTCCTTCATTACAAATAGGGGGACTTATTGTTATAAAGTCATGCCTTTTGGCTTAGAAAATATTGGAGCCACGTACCAAAGGCTAGTGACCAAGATGTTCTAGGAACATCTGGGGAAGACCATGGAAGTGTACATAGATGACATGCTGGTAAAATCAACACGGGCGGAAGAACATTTCCAGCCCCTCTATATTACCTTTGAAATTTTACGCAGGTATAATATGAAGCTGAATCCTGAAAAATGTGCTTTTGGCGTCGAATCAGGTAAATTTTTGGGTTTCCTTGTATCAAACAGAGGAATAGAGGTGAATCCTGCTCATATTAAAGCTATAGAAGAAATACGTGATATACTAACAAACAAAAAAGAAGTTCAAAGACTAACGGGAAGAATTGCAGCCTTAGGAAGATTTATTTCCAGATCTTCCGAAAAAAGTTTTAAATTCTTTTCAGTTCTCAAAAAATGAAATCAGTTTGAATGGACTGAAGAATGTCAGTAGGCCCTCAAAGATCTGAAAGCTTATGTATCAAAACCCCCGCTGCTATAAAAGCCAAAGGAAGGGGAGAGGTTGTACATCTACCTTGATGTCGCAGAAATCGCTGTAAGTGCGGTATTGGTAAGGGAAGATAAAGGTGAACAATCTCCTACTTATTATGTAAGCAAAACATTACTAGATGCTGAAACCAGATACCCGCATCTGGAAAAGTTAGCCTTATCTTTAATAACGGCATCTAGAAAATTACGACCATATTTTCAATGTCATCCAATCACCGTTGTGACTTCATATCCATTAGAAATATACTGCATAAACAAGAACTATCAGGAAGATTGGCTAAGTGGGCCATAGAGTTAAGTGAGCATGACATAATATATCAGCCTAGGACTGCAATAAAGTCTCAAAATTTAGCTGATTTTATCACTGATTTTAATAATAGCATCGTCCCTGAAGTGGAAAAAGAGTTACAACTCTTTAACGGCACTAACCCAGGTATGTGAACCCTATTTACGGATGGTTCTTCCAATGTAAAAGGTGCCGGTTTAGGCATAGTCTTAATATCACCCACGGGTGAAAAAACACGACAAGCTATCAAATGTTATCCTATAACTAACAATGAAGTAGATTATGAAGCTGTTGTTGCAGGTCTAGAACTGGCACGAGAACTCTCAATCGAGCAAATCACAATAAAAAGTGACTCCCAGCTGGTGGTAAATCAAATACAGGGGACTTATATCGCTCGAGAAACTCGAATGCAACAATATCTAGAAAAGACACGAGAACTCGTGAGAAAATTCAAAACATGGAAGGCAATACAAATACCTAGAGAGGAAAATGCAAAAGCAGACGCATTAGCTAAGCTCGCAGCAGTCACGGAAATAACAAATGAAGACAATGCAATTGTCGTACATCTATTTCATTCAGCGATCGACCCTGACAAAAATGAGGTAACTTTTAACAACTTAACTTGGGATTGGAGAAACGAAAATTTAAATTTTTTGCTGAATGGAACCGTACCTGAAGACAAAAAAGTAGCTCAAGCACTTCGCCGCAAAGATGCACGGTACTGCCTCATTCGCAACTCATTATACCGCAAGATGTTCGGAGGTCCCCTAGCGAAATGCCTCAGACCTAACCAAACGGAGTTCGTGGTGAAAGAAGTTCATGAAGGATACTGTGGAAATCACGCAGGGGCGAGATCCTTGGTAAAAACCCTAATCAGAGCTGGGTACTATTGGCCCAAGATGGAAGAAGAAGCTGAGAACTTCGTATCCAAATGCGACAAATGCCAAAGGTTTGCCAATAACATGCACCGACCAACGGAATTATTGCACCCAATAATATCCCCATGGCCCTTCATGAAGTGGGGAATGGACATAGTAGGACCTCTTCCCGCAGCTAAAGGACAAGTACGATTTTTACTCGTGCTAACCGACTATTTTACAAAACGGGTAGAGGCAAAAGCTTTCAAACAGGTGCGAGAAAAAGAAGTCAAAAGCTTCATATGGAGAAACATAATATGACGCTTTGGAATACCGAAGGAGATCGTGTGTGATAATGGCCCACAATTCATAGGCTCGCAAATCACAGAATTCTTCGAAAACTGGCAAATCAAACGGATTACTTCAACGCCATATCACCCCGTGGCTAATGGTCAAGCTGAATCAACGAATAAAGTCATCAATATAAATAAGTGACTAGAGTTACCAGCGGTATTATGGGAATACAAAACGACTTCAAAAACAGCCACGAGAGAAACTCTGTTCGCACTTGTTTATGGCTCAGAAGCCTTAATACCCGTAGAGATTGGCGAACCAAGCATAAGGTATACATCAGCCACAGAGGATGAAAACAACGATGAACTGAGCATTAATCTGGACTTAATCGAACAAAGAAGAGAAGCCGCATTGATACGAATGGAAGCTCAAAAACAAATCATAGAACGTTATTACAACCGTAATTCTCGCCTCAGATACTTCAAGATTGGGGACTTCGTTCTTAAAAAATTCTTTCAATCAACAAAATAAGCAGGTGCAAGAAAGCTAAGTCCAAACTGGGAAGGACCCTACAGAGTCCGAGGTATAGCTGGGAAGGGCGCCTACGAGCTGGAAGCTATGGACGGCAGAATCCTACCAACAAGCTGGAATGCCATCCATTTGAAGAAGTACTACTTCTAAGGAAAAGGAATACCCCCAGTCAGGTATCACACGTTCAATTTTATCTTGAACGTTTAAAATTGTACTAACCTTTTTAAATGATAGGCATACAGCTAACCTATCACCAGATGATGATATTATACCTGCAAAGACGCGAGGAAGTAACTGAATTCCCGGTCTAGGGTTACACTTTTTGATGGACGTTTTAAAAGGGTTAAGCAGCCATCATCTAAAAACTATATACCTTCGAGTCCCGTATGTTTTTCCTTTTCAGGAAAAGGACCACAAGGAAGGAATAGTCAAGTGCTCGAGATTTCATTCTTCAAAGCTCAAACACTTGGGGGACTATACAGTATAGAAGGCAAAGACGAAGCAAAGAAGACTATCAAAAAGTCAAAGCTCGAGCCTGAAGATCCATCTACCCAACAAGTCAAGTGATACGAGCAAAATTGAAAGAGCCAAAGACTCAAACACAAAGCCTAATCCAAAAAACCTTCGAACATGTTCATGTTAAAAGGAAAAATGTTATCTACGAGAAAGAAATGCACATCTTTGTACTTACTCAAAAGAAAATTGTTGTAACCAAAAAACAGTTAAGGATAAAAGATCATCATCATTGTACTCATTCAAAAACTGTTGTAACTAAAAACAGTTACGAAATCTTTGTACTCATATAGAAAATTGTTATCAAATAAAACAGTTACGTATGAAAGATCAAAATCCTTGTACTTGTTCAGAAAACTGTTATTAAATAAAACAGTTACGGATGTAAGAGCATTTCCCTCGTACTCATTAAAAACTGTTATAACAAAAACAGTTACGGGTGAAAATCCCAACCTAAATAAAAACTGTTACGAACGAAAAATAGTTACTCTCTTGTATTAACTCGAAAAAACGGTTACGTACGAAAAACAGTTACGAAATACAAGTGTATCAAATTTGTTAAAAGAAAGCAGTTGCAACATGAGTTTTAGACGATAATCAAACACATGTAAAATGTTGTGGAAGTTCAAACAAAAACTTTCCTCAGAAACATTCTTAAACATGTGAAAAATTCCTATCACTCTATTGCATTATTACACCAATATGAAGTTGAGACGTCTTCTTCATTAAGTGTCGATCAAAAAGGGCCCTCTTTCATAAATAACGCCTACAACAAAAAGGCTCGCATTTTATATGCAACACCGTGCCTACTATGAAAAGGTACGAATAATTTTAGCATCTTTATGCAAAAACTCATAGGTAAAACAAAAACCTCAAAAATTAAATATGCAAAAGACTTAAGAGTAAAACAGAAACTCAAAGCAAAAAAGTCATACTTGCATATATTAAAAAAACGGCTAAGTAAGAACTAAGTATTAACTAATACTTAGCCACGTATAGTTTCTGTACATTAGGGTGCCCCTATGTTGTCAGTTGGGGACTTTAAAAGATCCAAATTTACCCCCGATGGAGCTGGGGGTAACCACCAATCAAATAAAAAAAAGAAGGTGAACCGACATAATCTTCTTGAGGAGGGGGATTGACTTCTTCATCAGCAGAGGGAGTAAGAGTAGCTTGGGACGAAGAGGCTCGGACAACAGGAGTCTCACTTTCAGGTGGGGAAAGATTCAAACCTTGTTGAGCCTTTTCCATGGCTTCTTTGGTTTTAGCAATCTCAGCGTTAAGGTCAAAATCTCCCCGACTCATTTTCGTCAATGTATCGAGGCGAGAATTCATGTACGCCCAACTAACATCGACAACTGCCGCCTCTTCGAGAGTTTCATAATCGCTCTCCCATATCTGAAGCTCAGCTCTTAGCCCATCCTTCTCAGCTTCAGCAGCTTCATGGGCAGCCCTCAAAGGTACAATTGACTCCTCCAGAGATTGGATTTTGTCTAAAGCAATGCGAAGATCCTCCTGAGTCCGGGTGAGTGACTGCACAAGCTCGCCTGAGTATTCCTCCTTCTGCTCCAGCAAGGCTTTCAAGCTCCTAACTTCTTCCGAGGCACGGGATAATTGCTCAACAAATGAAGACTCAAGAATGCTCTTGTCTTTGTCCGCTTGGTTAGAAGAAGCCTTCTCCACTGCCAACTCCGCAACCACGACTCTCATCTGCCGCTCCAAGGTACACTTTTCTTATTCTAAGGCTTCCATGTCGAGCCTCAAGCTTTCATATTGCTCCTTCCAATTCCCTGCTTCACCATGCCACTCCTTTAGCTCTTGCTCCGTGTTAGAAATCCTCTTCATGAGTTCTGTGCCTATGAGATTGATCTACAAAAAGAAAATCAATTAGATACGGTAATTACATGTATAATAATGAGATACAAAATAATGAACGTCACCTTCAAGGGGGAATGCACAACCTTATTAGCCCAGTTAAGAGAACTTTGACTATCTAGCTTGGTCCTCTCTGTTGGGCCAATAAAAGGATTCAACCACACTTCGGGTTGGCCGAATTTCTTAAAAAGGCTCCCATCAGCCGGAACCTCAATTAGCACTTGCCTCATCTCCCTGCTGGAAGACCCTACTTCTCTAATAGGAGGCACGGAAGCAGGCTGAGATGAAGGATCCACGGGCAATTAAATTTGTGGAGCTGAAGAAGTCTCAGGCACGAAAACTTGAGGAGCTGAGAAAGCCACGGGCAAGGCAGCAGCGGGAGCAGAAATGGCCAAAGGAGCAGAGGAAATAGCCGGAACGGACGAAGAGATTTCTCTAAAGGAGGGGGCAAAAACAGCCAGATGCGCCTCATTAGCAGAAGGGCCAAAACCTTCACAAAATAGATGATCCACAAAATCATGTGCGAGAGAAGAAGAATAATCCCCGGAGGTAGAAGGTCTGACATCAGGCACGGAAGACACTGCCACGGGTGTAGACTCATCGTCTGAGACCACCCTTCTTCTACGTGACCTGTGCACCAAAGTGACCTCCTCTTCTTCTTCTTCCAAGGTTCTAGACCCACCAAATTTCCTCTTTGAAGAAGAAGAACCAATAATAATCTCCTGGGCCTGAGCCAAAGACATCTTCGGAATGGATACAACAGACACCCCCCGAGCAAAAAACCCTGTAAAAAAAAAGGTTAAACAAACGAAGAAACAGAAGCTCGAGTAAGGAAAAGAAGCAAACACAAAAGTTTCACTTACCGTGAGTCTTCACTTTCCAACCGTACTTCCCGGAGAAGTACTTCCAAGATCTTTCCTCCATTGGAGCAACCGACAACAACTTTTCTACCCAATCACGGATACCGGAGACATTCTCAACAGTACCCATGATTGCTGAAAGAAGAAGAAAATAGCTACGGTGTTAATAAAACACTTAAAGCAAAGAGAAGAAAAGTAACAAATGTGAGCTAAAATGTACTCACGTGCACGATTCCACTTCTCAGGGAAGGGAAGATTTTCCTCGCCCACTAAACCAGCAGTGGGCACAACAACGTACCGAAGGTACCAACCTCTATCCTTATCGTCATCAGGGGTTACCAACACTCTTTTGCTCCTAGTAGCCAGAGTGAAAACCCCTTGATGAAATAAGGTTGGAGAATAAAGATCAATGAGGTGATTGAAGGTAAAAGGAACCCAGGCTAAAGAAGCTAAACATCTAAGACACGCGATAACCCGCCACACAAGAGGACCAACTTTTCCTAAGCAAATGTTGAAGAAACGACAAAATTCGATGATGACTGGATCAATAGGAGGTCTAAACCCTAGAGTAAAAGGGTAGGTGTAAACAAAAGAATGACCCGTCTTGTAAGACATTATTCTTTGATTGCTATTCGGAATAACAATGGGAAAATCAGACTCCCAAGAACATTACCTGCAAACAAGGGGAATCAAACCTTCGGTAATAAGAGTGGGATACCTATCAACACTATAAAGGGACAACGACTGATCTACAAAGACCTGACTATCCCTAGTGAAGGTAAACTCAGTAGGAATGATTTCATCAACTCGTGGTTCGCGTAGGGGTTCGTGATGATCTCTACCCCTGGACAAAGACCTGGAAACCCTAGATCTTGGAGAGACTAAAGAACTAGCAGAAGGAGGGGAAACAATCTGGGAAGAAGAAGAGCCTCTCGAAGGAGTAGAGCCTAAACTCCTCAGTCTACCACTCCTTCGACTCCGAGTCGGAGCAGAAGAGGGTGTCAAATTCTCGACGTCTATCATTCGTTTAGATTGGTTCGAAGAAGACTTGTTTACGAAGACAAGAAGAAATTCTTTACAAATAAAAGAGACAAGTTAGAAAGTGTTTCGTGAAAGTAAAGAAAAAAAAAGAGGTATTTATACTTGAAGACAACCATCAAACATGGGAAAAAAACAATGATGAGAGAAATTATAATTGAAGGTGTCACTTCGTGACTGATGCAGCCGCAAAAAGCCCTAAAAGGCGCCGAGTAACTGTAGAACCAATCCGGAGGGAACACGTGGCTGGAGCATTAAATGGAAGTGACAAGCTACGCCTATGTTCAGAGAAGGATACAATGTTTTGAGGTAAAGCGGCGGCAAAATATTCCCGCCATAAATGCATATCACTTACCAAATATTAATCGATGAATAAATGGTAAGTGGGGGGACTATCTGTATTGGTAAAAAAGAGTTTCACACGTATGATGATCCTTGATGACTCAGCCGGCTGCGTGGACCAAGGAAAACATGACAGCTGGATATGATTCTATAAAGAGGTACGGAACAAAGAGGCACAAATCAATAAACCTACCGGGTAATCAGCTACGGGAAACTCAACCTGGTTGAGACAAGAAAGAGATACGGTCAGAATGAATCTGGACAGAGCTACGGGCAGATTCAGAGATCCTCAATTAATGACTCACACATTACACAACCTTCACACAACAGTTACAGTTACTCTTTGTAACGTCCTATTAATGTAATAATTAGTCATTAATGAGCGATCATTGTAAGAGGTAGACGTTATATTAAGAAATTTTCTATATAAGGGAAAAGAATATAACTTGTAAAGGGGATATGAACCACGAATACAATACATTTTACTTTTCTGCGCATCATATCATTGTCCATTTACTTATTCCTTTTTTACTTATCATTATTTTCTTGATTATCATAAACCTGTGTTTATCCTAAAAATAACTTTAGTCAAATGATCTAATTCTTTGTTTAAATAATGGTTACTTCATTTCTCTTTTTAATATAATATAATATAATATAATATAATATAATATAAGTAAGAGATAATAAGTGATTCTAAAGGACCTCAATGATTGTAGTTTATGCAATTGTGAGCTGTATATTCTTCCAAATGTGATGTGGGGTTCAAAATCATAATGCGATTGACATAGATTTGTACATTATATTCAAGACAATGAAAAGGCTAAAAGATATGATCAGCTTTCTTTGTACTATTATGAACCTAACGGTTGGAATAAGATTAATTAAATGGAAAATCCGCTCTTTTTCTTTCTATTTTCCATTTCATGATTTTCTTGGCAAAGAAGGAAAAAGAAATTGGAGTAGAATTGGTATTAGACATTTTAGCAGTGGCGGATACAATATAGACTTAACCGATTCAACTTAAACTCAATATTTTTGACATAGAATACCTATATATACACGTGAAAAGTTATTTTGTAAAATATTAAATTTTGAACCTGTAAATTTTAAAAATATAACTAATTCAATAGTAAGAACATAAAGGTCGAATCCATTAAATTTGAATGATCTTAGCATATTGTGCAATAACTACCACACTTTAAAAATAGTACTATCGCAAATTAATGCGCTTGCATAAAGTATATGTCGCATTCTCAGTTCTTACGTGTAACTATTATGATTTTCAGAAAAATTAACAAAATCTTTGTTATTTTTTTTTATATTCGTTTTATCTTCTTATTTTTACTTTTCTTTATCAAGTGAGGTGCATCAAAGACGAGCAAGGTAGAGTGTTGACGGAGGAGTCCCAGATTAAGCATAGATGGCAGACGTACTTTTACAAACTCCTGAATGTGGGGGGGGGGGGGGGGTAACCATCCGGGTTGTCGTTACGTAAAATTTTTATTATTTTTAATTTTGTTGTTCC